>JBBPBX010027238.1:20864-37433 GCA_038048925.1 Garcialebias charrua | reverse complement strand
TTAAATATGACCACAGACTTCATGAGAATTTTCTATGACTTTGAAGCAACCCACGTGTGCAGAAGAAGACATGACCTCAAACACAGGACGTTGCGTTTATGTACCGGTAAGGATTTATGGACGTTTATGTAAGGATTTATGGACGTTTATGTAAGGATTTATGGACGCCTCGCATGTTAGAAGGCATGGATCAGTTCTGAAGTTGTTTTGCAATCACTGCCGACAACAACATGACAAAACGTTAAAGGGAAGAAGGACACTACGAAAGAGAGCACAAATTTTAATGATGGTCTTTTAGTTGTTATCTCTGAACAGAGCGCACATTCCATCCTACAGTTTCCTTCCTACTTCTATTTGTTACAAATTGTTACGCTTGTCCCCTTTTAATGATGGAGAAGTCAGATGAAATGTGACCGTTCAGACCGAGTTTACTTTGAAAAATATCAGAAACCATTCAGTTTGGTACAAGTGGTCGGGGTCTGATCTGAAAAGTTCAGACTGTCTTTAAAAAAATTTGATATGGGCAAAAATGTCAGATTTAGGCCACTTTCCCTGCAATATGAACATAACCGTATGTGAATTTGCAGCTGCGGTCCTAAAACTTAACACTTAAACTAGTGACATCTTAAAGACGTATTAATAAACAAAAGTTACTTATTCTCCAGGTAGCAGTGAAGCAAGCAGTGACTTACTCAGAGTGAAGCACATAAAGGTAAAATTGAAGATTAAAGATGTGATTGATGGTGTTCTGTATGGACCATGGCTTTAGTTGAATGTTAAAGATCAAACCCTATCTGGATCAATTCTAATCTCTTAATGTCAGAGCTGATGCTAGAAGAGAGAAATCAGAGAAGGATACAGCGTTTTAGCCCTTGACGGCACACCGTGAGTTGAACAAATCGCTGGTAAAAATATAAACTTTTAGCTTTAATACCTGAGCCCTGCAACCAGAACGTGACATAACATGGGAATTGCAATAACGTGATTCAACGCTGAGTTTATAGGCTTTGAAGAAAAAATAATCTGTCCACTGTGCAAAAAGCAAAAGGGACAGACACCCTTTTGACAAAAAATCTTCCTACATCATCTATTTCATGAACCAATAAAGATGCATGAGATTCAAACGGTCCTACATATTTGTTTGTTTGCTTTTATAGGTGAGCAGTTTCTGAGAGGGAAAAACACATCCGCCATAATTGGCTCAGATAACAAAAGGTTCAAATCCCCATCCGAGTTATCATTTGTTCTATAAATTATGACAATTTGCCACACGGAGCTCCTTTGTTTGTGAAAAACAGCTGTAAAACACACTTTCACTTGATTATTTAAAAGAAAGGACTACAAAGGTAGAAACCGTAATGGGCCCAGTTAGATCATCAGGGACTGAAGGCGCCTGTGGCGGGAGAAGCAAACAGATGCTCTAATGGGTAAACTGCAACCCATTTGAGGGAAAATCATATATTTTGATTAACTTTGTTTCCCTTAACTCAGCTGTATTGTTTATCATCACTAAAACAATCACGGCTTTATTGTAGTAGGTGAATATGTTACTATTTTTCTGTGGAGATTCACCAGCTTTAGTAGAAATGTTTAAGCTGAACACATTAAGCGCACATTGTAGGAGCGGCAACAAAAGGTGCTCGCTGATTGAATTTTTACAGCTGAAAAGCAGCATTTATTCACAGAAACAAAAGGCAGCAAAGCTCATTTTCCTCCCCCATTCTGTTACGCAGGGAGCCATTCACAGGCGGCTCCCTACGATGATCAGTCTCTGGGCCAGTTTACACGGCGCGTATTTTGAGTGTAACCGCTACTTTCTCTTTGCGTCTTTGCTTATCGCCTACACGACGCTGCTGGCCCCCCTCGATGACTCCGATACTTTTCTGACCCTGCTCTCAAGTGGAACTTTTTCGCTGACCCCCCGTTGATAATGTAAACATCTCCCGTGGAGCTTTTGTTTGAACACATGCACGCAGCACGCACGCGCAGACAGCCGGCATTTTAACAATGGCGGTGGACTGGACAGTGGACACACGCACCACTTTCTGAACTATAGCTGATGGAATATATTTTGATTCTCATATTTAATTATTCTACACCTTACCTGCATCTGTGTTGGAAGAGAGCAGCTGCCTGGATCCAGTTGTCTGTTAACGAGGCAGTCGGACATTTCACGTGTCACGCTGCACTATAACATACTAAATGTGCTATATATTAACAGTTTAACAATAATAAACAGTATTTATGTTAGCGTGGGAGATATTTACATTTATCTGAGCTAAATGAAGCTATCTGGACTCGTTACGTCATGCCTAACATGCTGCATGTTGAAAATGAAGACACCAGGTTGATTTTTAATTTATTTATTTATTCAACACCACAAACTCATGTCACAAACACTGAGAATTAAATTGAACACTTTTAAAAACACGTTAACCGAACTTTAATGAACTGGACTCTGTTGTTTTCATCCTGCTGGACACTGGACCCACATCCGAACCGCCGGTCCGCTTCGTGGAACAGCTTCGACCTCGCAGGAAAAAAATAAAAACCTCAGTTGGTTGTTCTGTGATCGAACTAAACACAAGGAAACATTATTAAGAACATGGTTTACCTTGTAGCGCTGCTGTAAATCAGCTGATTCTCACGGACTAAAGTCAGACATGTTGACTCGGTTCCGGTCCAGTCAGCAACTGGTGTGCAGATGAAGCGGCCCCACTTGGTGTCAAATCTGTTGACTCTTATCCAAATTCCAGCTTTAACTTGTTGTTAACTTGTTGACAACAACTTGTAGTAGCTGAACTTTTAGCCAGAGAGGAAAACAGGCTGCCTCGTGTGCTCTGTTTACATCAGGCAGCAGTGGCACGCATGCGCAGTAGTGAAGGTTCCAAAAATCACAGCGCCATCTAATGGCCCAGCATGGTAACTACAGTAAATTCATGAGTACGGGGGGTGGGGGGGAGAGAGTCGTATCCACAGAATTCGCCCATGTCAACGCAAAACTTTCAACCTAATTAACATACCCAAAAGTTGCGTTTCCCCCACACAGTGTCCGTGTAAACAGGGCCTCTGTCAGGGGACATACAGGTTGTCAATTGATAATGAAGCACGGTGCTAAGGGCCTTTAGGTTCTCGCTGTCCTAATTACAGCGAGTGCGGACTCCACTCTTGTGTTAACATTTGATTTATGTCCTTCGCCTTGTTAAAAAGCACCAGTGTTAATTGTTTTTACAGACGAGTGTCAAACCAGAGGAATCAAGCCTCATTAATTAGAGGCTGGCCTATTTACATGTAGTTTGCTGTCAAAGCTGAATGCATGTGTTGTGCACGAAAGCAAAACTGAGGTCAGCAAAGACATAACCAGGAGAGAGACAAGCATTTTATTCTGTCTCGACAACAAAAACATCGAGTGGCGCTTCTCCCCGACAATGCTTTTTCCCTGCTGTTGAAACAAATGTTAAATTTTTATTTTGTATAATTTTGTTTTGTTTTGGCACTTTCACCTATCAGCCTTTTATAGCTTTTTATGGTCTCCCTCTGTGGAGTTTGCTAGCTGACTTGACTTGACTTGGTTGGTCTCTTGTGAGAATTTTAATCGATAGTTCCGATCTGTTGAAGTTTTGTTCCGTGGAAAGTTTATGAACAATTAATTAACCTGTTGCAGATTTGAATCCCATCAGTTTGGAGAAAAGGAAGTTAATTCTGACTGGACTGACAAAGCAGGGCCAACACCAAAGTGGATTGTGGCAACCTTTAAAAAAATACCAGTATTTATATATTATTTTCACAATTTTTTTGTGGTTTTTACATAATTGCATTTTTTTTTAGAAACCTTTAGTGTGTCATTAATTTGACAGTAAGGTGGTATCTGACTTTTGGAGACTAATTGGCGCTTAAAATTGTGAGAAATTTGCAAGAAACACGGCAAACATTCTGGTGAGTCTCACTGAATTGTGTTTGCACAGTGATCAGCTAATTGTGCGGCTGCATTTTGTTTGGACAGTTTTTGAAAATTATGGCCTATTGTTGAGTGGACGTCTTCCCAAACTGTACTCGAGGCTGTCCACATTACTTTGTTGCTCTGATCACTCTTGGACAAACCTCATCAGCCGGCTCCATTGTGCCGGAGTACACTTTTGAAATAAAGATAGGAAAATTTGGACCACTTTTTCAGTAATTATTATTAATTATCTGTGGGGTTTTAATGTCATGAATAGCTCTAGCTCAACTAAGTTTTAGGAACCCACAATAAAATCAAAATTGGTTCTAGACACGTGTGACGACTCTGTGGCTATTTCGAGAGAACATTTGTTGCCCAAAATGTTCAAGCATGTTCAAATTTCAAGCAACAATATTGTGACTTACGATAAAATTAAGAACCCCTACTGAAAAACTTTAAAGACACTGGTCACCAGCAATTGCAGCCCAATGCTATACTGATACCCCATATTTTAGCAGAGAAATTACAATGCATGCAGTGGTGTAGTCTACATTTTTGTAGTGGGGACACCGCGGTAAAGTTAGTTTTACGTTGCACACTGCTGAAGCTACGAAGTGTGAATGTCCAACGTAAAACTAACTTTACCATGGTTGGCCCGTATACTGTGCTTAGAAACCAAAATACACGGGTTAGTACAATACAATGGTCAATTTATTTAGATTTTTAAGCATATTGAACAATTCCAAATTTCTCTGATGCTTATATTTGAATAAATGAACAACAAACTTTGTATAACAGTTGGCTTTGTATTAAAAACATGGTATAGAATTTAAAAACAGTATCAAAGCAAAACTTGTTCAAATATTAATTAGTAAGAGTATTAGTTATACAATAATTTGCTGGATAAGCGAATGTAATAAACAAGCGCTGAATACCGATAGATTGTTACGGAAGTGTTTAACTGTTGTTTAACGTATCAATGACATGTGCCTATATGTCATGTATCACTGGCTACTTTTAAGTGGGTATACTGAAATTACTGAGCTTTTCTAGAGGGTATACCCCGTATACCTGTGTATAACAGACTACACTGCATGTATGGTCTCGACTCTGGCCTCATATGTTGAGGTTGAAGATTATTATTGTTTAATCTGATTGTTGGAAAAAGTTGGTTGAAGATTATTATTGTTTACATGGTTGATTATTATTGTTTAATCTGATTGTTGGAAGTAAGGGGCAGATATAATAAGATTTAATTCTTCTTTCTGCTACCTTTCATTTTTTTATATTTTGTACATTATCATTTATCAGATTGTCTTGTATTGTTTCTTTTGTTAAAAAAATGAACAACTTTAATAAACATAAACATATGTTAGTTTGTGGACCTTTTAACTGTTCGATCTCAGCGAGTAAGGGTCAACAGGGTTTTCTCTCTGATATCCATCTGTCTTCTACCGGTTCCCCTCAGGGATGTGTTCTTTTGCTCCTTTTATTCATTTTATATGCAAACTATTTTCGCAGCCAGTTCCCACAGTGTCACATCTTAAAGTTTGCTGATGACTCTGTCATCATGTCCCTTCTCAGCAGTAATGACCCAGACAGACCCAGGGCCTGTGGTCAGGGACGTCACTGAATGGTATGAGACTTCCTGTATAAAGTCGGTTTATACTTACTCGCAACTTTGTTCTGTTCTTCCGGAAAACTGGATGCTTGCACCATGAGCGAAAAATACTTTTTGATTTAATCCCTGCTCATTTGTCTGCACTCTTTTTTGCCTTTATTTCTCAGGAGAATCCATCCTGCCTGTATCTGAGCTGCGTGTTTGTGGCAAAACGGAGGCTGCCATTACCACTACGCAGCCGTGGCATAGTGGTAATGGCAGTCGTCCCCCGATCGGAAGGTTGGAGGTTCGAATCCCGGTTCCCCACACCATGTGTCGTTGTGTCCCTGGGCAAGACACTTAACCCCGAGTTGCTCCCGGTAGGACTGGATGGCGCCTTGCATGGCAGTCTGCCGCTACCGGTGTATGAATGGGTGTATGAATGGGTGGATGGTTGGTATTGTAAAGTGCTTTGGGGCCCCTCATAGGGGGCTGGAAAGCGCCATATAAATAAGCTCCATTTACCATTTAAAGTTAAATGTTTCAAAGACAAAAGAGATGGTCATTGATTTTAGAAAAGACTCTTCAGTTGCCAAACCTGTGGTCATTAATGGTGAAGCTGTCGAGATGGTGCAACAATATAAATATCTGGGAACTGTTCTCGATGACAAACTGACCTTTGACCCTTTTGTGAACTCACTTTGTAAGAAGGCCACCAGAGAATGTATTCTATTGGAAGCGCTGTGATTTTAATGTTGATTCTACTTCCATGAGAATGTTCTAGTCATGTTTTATTGAGTCTATTTAAACTTTCACCTTCATCAGTTGGTTTGGACTTTTGATATAAAAAACAGGAACAAACTCTCGGATATTGTGAGGATGTGCAGCAAAACTGCTGACATAGCCCTACAGAACCTCACTGGCCGACACAAGGTGAGGTCAGTGAACAAGGCCAGGCTGATTCTGGCAGCTCCTGATCATCCACTCCATGGTGAGTTCAGGTTGCTTCCATCTGGCCACAGGTATCTGCTGCCCAGATGTAGGACTGAAAAACTCATTCATCACTGTAGTGTAGCGATCAGACTTCTCAACAAACAGTGATGATTTCTGTACAGTTCCGGTATTTTATTATTATTATTTTTTCCATCTTAATGTCTTGTCTAGTGTGGATGTTTTATGTGCCTATTGACTGTGAAACAAATTGTCCCTTGGGGATAATAAAGATTCTTGAACTTGAGCTACTGTTTTTTAACATGAATAGAGACAGTGGCAGCTAGCTGTAGCACTCCTATGACAACCTGGGGCACTTCTGGCGGGAATATTGTAATACTTCTGCAAGAATACCTGAGTTGTTTTAAAATAACAGCAGTCCACTTTAATCTGGGCCATATTAGCACTAGTCGTTAGCTTGTCAATCCTGTCAGAGTTCAGCTCTATTCCTCCAAACTCACTACAACAGATCAATGAATAAAAGTTCCCTTTTCACAGAAGCACACTTAAAAACTTCTGAACCATCCCTTTAAGTATTGGGCAATTACATAGTAGACATTTATTTTTGATAATTGTAGATTAATAGCTAAGAATAAAAGTATGACTTTTGTTCAAGATGTATGGTTATGAGTTTAATAATAATAATAATAATAATAATAATAATAATAATAATAATAATAATAATAATAATAATAATAATGAATTCAATTTATAACGCACTTTTCATTAGTGAAAATCTCAAAGTGCTACACACATTGAATGCTACACACATTCATACACCGGTAGCGGCAGACTACCATGCAAGGTGCTTTCCAGTCCTACCGGGAGCAACTCGGGGTTAAGTGTCTTGCCCAAGTTTAAGTTTATAAATACTACGGGATAATTTGGGATACATTTCACACTTGTTCCTACTCTATGAATTTGAAGTTGATTTCTTGGACTAATAAAAATAGCATGTATCATTTCCTGAAATGTTCATAATAAATCTAATCCAATGCATTTGAGGTTTGTACATCATCCCTGTGCTCGTCAGCGAGCCACATTACATAGGCTCCCTCTCCTGGGCATGAAGCTGTAAGATGACAGTATGCCGAAGGGAGGCCACTGTGCAATAGACCTAAGACTGTGCTGTAGCTACTGAGCTGTTCAAATAAAATCTGCCGGATGTTTAAACTGTTTTCTTACCAAAGTCTTACAAAAGGAAGTCAGGCTTATATATTTCAAGGTCCCTAAAGGCAGAAGCAGATAAACCCAGTTTAGAGCAGAAGCTCTGCACATAATAGACACTGGGAAGTACAGGCAAAATTGCAAGGTGGCTGAACAGTATTGTCGTAAATGCATCATAAAAATCCCATCTTGTGTTTGAGACACAGAATTTGTCAACAGATTTCTATGACGGCTTGTTTATTTTTTTTTTGCTTCCTTTGAAGCTTGCAAATAGAACTAAAATATAGGAAAGAGAGACAACTTGGCGTGTAAGATAGTTGTTATTAAGAACCATCGGCGAAGACGTCCTCGCAAATTGTTCGGAAAAGTGCAGATGCTTTTAAAACTGCCTCACTGGTGATTGAAGAAACCATCTGTCCATCGCTGTTGATCGCGCTTTTAGCCTCAAGCCATCAGATCAGTGGAGAAAAGCAAACATGTCTTCCACTTGAAAAAAGCTTTTAGCGATGTGCTTTGCCCTTCTTAGCCTACTCTTTAGTTCTGACATCAACGCCATGGCAGCACACTATTGTTAACGGTCGTCCCACCTAAACCCCAATGGCAGCTTCCAGAATTGGCCGATAATTGATTTTAACCGCTATGCCTCAGCTTTGCCACAAACACGCAGCTCAGATACAGGCAGGATGGATTCTCCTGAGAAATAAAGGCAAAAAGGAGTGCAGAAAAATGAGCAGGGATTAAATCAAAAAGTATTTTTCGCTCATGGTGCAAGCATCCAGTTTTCTGGAAGAACAGAACAAAGTTGCGAGTAAGCAGAAACCGACTGATTCAACTAAAAAGTACTGTATCTAACCGTAAAACGTTTTTTACAACAAGGCAGCACCGTTTTCACAAAGTCCTTGTTTTAAACTTTGGCACGCAAAGAGTTGGGGGATATGTATACCTTCAAGAAATACTACTTTTATTTCATGTTTGTGGTATAAATAATAATGACATAATCTTTCTTTCAGCTGAATATCCATCATTTTGTATTTTGCACAGATGTTGCAGTCATTGTGTTTTTTTTAACATTGTCTGCTCGGAAGTTCGATTTAATTAAATGGAAATCAACAAACACACACAGACAAGTGCAAAAATATTATTGTTTTTTTGTTGTTGTTGTTGTTTTCTTTCTTTTACAGATGCATGCTGTGAAATCAGTCGACTGCTTCTCGTTTCCGATCCGGTTTGACCAGTTTTCATCAAAAGAATTGATGACAAAACGTTTAATTACTGAGATATATACGGGTTTCTGACTCTGCTATTGTGTGGGAGAGACTTGTGCAAGAAAAAGGAGAAATTGAGAATTTCCTGAACAACTTAATCCTTGACATAATCCCCAACTTTAATTTAGCCAAATTCATGTTCACACAAAAAAAGGCGCACAGGAAGCAGGGCTGTTTGAATCAGCATTATGCACAAGCGTTAAATGTAATTACTTTTGGTGTCACGTGTCCTTCATACAGATGTCTCTGTTGTTGTGTTTTAAAAATAAAGTCAATCTTAACTTCAACCAAATCTCTTTGAATGAGCAAGAACCAACATTTACAGTAGACAAGAACGTAACGGATCCGGTGCCGCACACACTGGTCTCACTTCGTTTTTAACCTTTGTTCTGCTGGGACTGATTATTCCAGCTTTCATGAATAAACCATTTGACAGAATCATGTGCAGAGTTACTTCATCCAGACAGAACTGTTCACACATAAAAAAGGTTTTGGTTTCAGGAGTGAAAAGAACCAGGTCAAGTCCTGCAGATTTCACTTCACAAGCAACGACTCCAAAAGGAATATGCAAATTACTATTTATGGTTTTGTGTGAGAAATCATTTAATATCTTATATTTTTTATATATGCGATTACTATTTGAATTGATTGTTTGAATTAATTTTGTTTGAAGAAGGGGCAGAAATAATAAGATTTTTTTCTTCTTCTGCCTCCTTTCATTACATGTATTGTTTTGTTTTATAATGTGGTTTTGTAAAAATGTTCTTGTGTTTTTTATTTTATTTGAAATGAATAAATTTAATTAATTTTTTTTTTAAAGGATGACGATGATAAAAAATAAACGGGTTTATCTAGGCCTGTCCCGATAACAAATTTTGCTGGACGATTAATTGTCTCAGAAATTATTGCGATAAACAATAATATTGTTTTAAATTTGACAATACTGTAATTAGTTATTATTGTCAAATTTAAGAAAAAATGTTTGTTAATTTGTTTTGCATGTAGTACCTTTTTTCAACCATCGGATGGCAGTATAAGACAGTTTGAACCGAAGGATGGATAGCGAGGGAGCGAGCAGCATCTCTCTAAGAAAAATAGGAGGGAGGCCTCTTGACGTGACATGGGCTGTCTCGCTTCGGTTCTCAAAATTGCGGACGCTCACTGTGGTTTGAGCTCTTTAGCATGGCATTTTTCACACAAAGCTTTTAATTCAAAAAATCTGTAAAAAAGTTCTCAGCTTTTTTTTTGCAGAGAAAAACTTTTTGGACGAAGGCACGGGTTTCAACTGTGAATTTTGGAGCTTCAACAAGACGGAGGTTTTTTCCCCTGAGTTTGGCCTGTTAGCTTAGCTTGTAGCTTAGCTTCTCAGCTTAGCTGTTGTTAACGATCCAAAAACACGATTTTGGGCATTTAAAATTGATTTTAAAGAGAAAAGCAGGGGTCAGTGAAGAACACCGGAGTTGAGCTTTTTGTCATCCAAAAAGGGGCGGCCGTGGTGTAGTGGTAATGGCAGTCGACCCCTGATCGGAAGGTTGGAGGTTTGAATCCCGCATCCGCCCACCATGTGTTGTTGTGTCCCTGGGCAAGACACTTAACCCCGAGTTGCTCCCGGTAGGTCTGGATGGCGCCTTGCAAGGCAGGCTACCACTACCGGTGTATGAATGTCTGAATGAATGGGTGGATACCATACCATACCATACCATTTTATTTATAAAGCACTTTAAACAGGAACAAGTCCACACAAAGTGCTGGACAAACAAACACGCAACAGGCAACACAGACAATGAAGTACAACACGAAAAACATAAAAAACATTGCAGATCATAAATAAAACGGGTGGATGGTTGGTATTGTAAAGCGCTTTGGGGCTCCTCACAGGGGGCTGGAAAGCGCTATATAAATAAGCTCCATTTACCATTTACCATCCAGTGTCTTCAGTAGAAAGAGAGACATGAAGAAACAATAAAGCTGATAAATGAAAATGAGAGTTGATAAGTTTCATTTATCATGCGATTAATTGATTTATTGTTTATTGTGACATGCCTATGTTTATCTTGACACAGAAGGATCAAAATGTTGCCTTTGTTTTAGGATCATTTTGCTATTAAGTTTTCATCTTTTAAAAATTCAAACTGCACATGTGTAAATATATAAATAAAAGATTAAAAAGTGGGAAAGGCTTGAGGACAAGACCACAACTTGTATTTTTTTCTTGCTCCTTGTTGCACATTCTGATAAAACTTGTTGACGCGTAGATGCATGTTTTTGGGTCATTATTGTTGAAGAAGCCAATCTCCATTTTTTATTCACACATCATGCATACTGTTGGGTATTCTCCATGTATTTAATCTAACTTCAAACCACTGGCTGATACACAAACTCAGAGGATGCTATATTGACCCATTTTTTTAACTTTTGTAATAAACTACCACTTTTACTGCAACACAAATCTGCTTGCTTCATACTTTTTTTTTCTTCTTCATCAAACCACGGGACTTATTTCCAGAATGCATATCGCTATGTTCATTGGTAAAATTATTTTTTGGAGTTTTAAGAAAGACTATTCTAGTAAATAATGAGAGGATCTGTGTTTTGTTTGTTTCTTCCCTCGTGTTGCCAGCTCCTGTCACACCTGTTCTCTAGCCCAGTCACCCCAGGTGTTTATCCTTGTCTCTCGTTAGTGGGTCCGTGTACATTCAGGCAGTTCGTTTTTTCATTTGAAACAAAAATGAAAAAAATGAAAAAAACACTTGTTTTTTCGTTTTTTCCAATGTAACCGGGTTCTGCTTCACTCCACTGTACCAAGCCAGCTCAAGTAACCCCTCGACTCTGCGTTGTGTCCCTATTCTGATTCAGTTTGTTTCTTCCCTGTCCGTGGATTGTCCGATCTAATGCGTCATGTTCTGTCACCCTCCGTGTTTTCTCGATTAATGTGTTTTTGCTGCCGTGTCAGCCCTCTGGTTTCTTATTTAATAAATATTAGTCTTACTTTACTTTCAAGTTCTATGTCTGTCTGCACTTTGGGTTCAACAAACCAACAGATCATGATAAATAAGAGTTTGTGATGAAAATTCAAGATCTTACTAATTCTTTTAACTCGTAATGTGTATATAGAAGGTTGCTCATATTTACAAAGTGTTAAGTCAAACTCTAGGCCCGGGGGCCAAATGTGGCCCTCGTTGACATATTTTCTGGCCCCCGAGATGATATGTTAAACATAAAATACTTTTTTCTTTTAATTTTTTCAGTAATCTTTGATTATGATAATTAAAGTACAACATAAAATGTCAAATGAGACCAATAAAACTATTTTTGAGGAACCTGCTACCCAGAAAAGATGTTGGGTAAATTGACACGTGACTTAGCTCAGCCCAAAATACTCACAACAATAATCATCATCCAAGGTTGTTGTTGTTTTTTTGTTTTGTTTTTGTTTTGCCACATAACCCAGTTTGTATTGATATCTTTGTAAACACTGTTTTAGATTATTTTTGGACCTATATACTGCCATTTGTTTTCAAATATAAACACATTTTAAAAAATTACTCATTCACTTTTCTAAATGAAAACAATGGTTAAGTTTTTACATAAAATCTGAGTCCAATTGTCTAATATTAGAAAATAGAAGAAAACTTTTTTTAACTTAAATTAAAATTGCTGCATTTCTGTGGAAATTCAGCATTACAAAATTTAATATCAGTATTGTGATAAGTTAATCTGTTAAGAAGAATGCCAAAACAAGTCATTTTTATTCATAAGCGCAACTTAATTTTACTTGTATTAGCAAGAATAAATTATATGTCCCTATTGAGTTTGTTGATTCCTATAAATATTTGGGTATCCTGGTCGATTCGCATCTCTCTTTTAAACTCCACGTGGAAAACCTAGTGAAGAAACTGAAAGTTAAACTGGGTTTCTTTTTCAGAAACAGATCATGTCTAACACTGAATGTTAGGAAACGCCTTGTATCTGTGACTTTCCTTCCCTCCATTGATTACGGTGACATTATCTACATGAATGCTCCTACAAGCACCCTGCAGATGTTGGATGTTGTCTATCATGGTGCACTAAGATTCATAACTGGCTGTGATTATCGTACCCACCACTGCACCCTGTATTCACTGGTTAACTGGACATCATTAACCTCACGCAGACTCTTCCACTGGTACATTTTCATCTTTAAATCACTTCTTGGTCTGCTGCCCTCATACATCTCCTCCTACATGTCTCTGCATGAGTGCAGCTACAGTGTGCGCTCTCAGGACATGATTACCTGCAGTGTTCCGTCAGTGAGGACTGAACTTGGCAAAAGGGCCTTCTCCTACTCCGCTCCTGCTTCCTGGAATATCTTGCAAAAAGATCTGAAGCTCTCGACCTTGACTTCTCTAAATGGCTTTAAGAATCAGTTGGACTCCTGGCAAAAACCAATGCAAACATGTTCCTGTTTTTGATTTTCTACATCTACCTTATAATCTCTGTTTTGCTACTTTGACATCTTTATTTTAACTTGTTTAAGTTTGTCTATTGTTGATTGTCCATGGAAAATCTACTGTTGCTGTTGTCATCATTCTTTGTTTGTAGCCAGGTCTCTCTTGTAAATGAGTCCTCGAGGCTCAATGGGATTAACCTGCCTAAATAAAGGTTGAATGAATATATTTAAACAACATTAATTGAACATTGAGAAACAATAGGGTGTTTGTTCATGAATCACTGCATGTGGTTGTTTTAGTGTCCTCCTTGCAGACGTTTGGCAGGTGGTTCTGATTTCTGTCCTGGTTGAGGAGCAAAACTGGCCCCTCTTGGCCCCAGTATAGCTGTGCGTTGGGCCGAACGCCGCTTGACGCTGTGCGAACGCCGCGGCACAAGCCTTTGAACGCGGGCGTGAATGCGCCAAGCTCAAATTTTACGACCGCTTACGCGCGTGCGTTGTCTCACAATAAACTGCCCGGCGCCAGACTGTTTTGTATGTGAAACAAATGTATTAAATTCCCCTTCTTCATCACTGATCTGGACTTTTCTTTTGTTTTGTTTTTGCCAAAAGTCAAGTGATCGCTTCCTGCTCGCTAAGGAAATGAATGAATTTGTCACGAGCGAACTAAACTCATGTTCAACGTGGCTGCGGGAGGTTCTAAATATTTCCTGGTGTTCTGGTGTGCCGGACCAGCGCTCCCTGTTTTTATTTTATTTTTTAGAACTTTTTATTAACATATAAACACAGAAAACCGCTGCGCAGCCCTCTGCCTTTTTTTCCCCCACCCAACCTGTCAATCAATTCAGTGTCAGCAAATGACCAATCAGCTACCTCAATTTGTCCCGTAGGTAAACGCTCTGCCCTGCTGCTGCTCAAATTATGTCAAGAATTTGGAGCGAAAACGCTGGAGCTTCACGCTGAGCTATGCTGTGAACTGCCTGCGCGCAGCACGCGCGCGTCGAGCGGCGTTCGGCCCAACGCACAGCTATACTGGAGCCTTTACTCCTGCTCCCTCCTGGCATCTCCTTCTGGTTCAAGCATTCGGTTGTGTCTTGTTGATTTCGTCCAACTTTTACCAAACATCCTTCTCACTTCCATGTTGCTTATCGTAAGCAGTATCTTCTCAACAGATAGTGGTATGCTCCGATGTACAGGTAGTTTTGTTGTCCTGAGTGTGTGACACAGCTCATCTTGTGGTCCCCGGAGCCATTTTGACGATGTACTCTGTTGATGGTCTGCACTGAGCTTTATGACCATGAAGTGTCCCCTTCTGGTGTGTTTTCTTGTTCAATGTTGAAATCATCCTCTACCTCAGACACAACTTCAGTTTCACTAAACTCTTTGTCATCAATATCAATCTCATGACCAAAGCTGGGATCAATGCCCCCATAGACAGGGAATCTCTTGCTAATGCTAAATGATGCTACTACAGAAAGAAACTGAAAACAACTCACCCAGATTCTAATTTTATCTATTTATTTATTAATTTTTTGGTCAAAACTCATCACTATTATCCTTGAAAGTTTGTGTTTCTCTGAGAGGTGTAATGAAAAGGAGAGATTTGGGGAAAACTGAGCCTGATAGTAGATTCTCAGGATAAACCACAGCTTTAAAGTGACACATGGAGAAAACGGTAGTATCTGATGGGTCATATTTGACTCGTAACACTACAAATATCACTTTTTTATTTACGAACCTTCATGAAATACTAAACTGGTATAAAATATGAGTCTGGGGATGTCATGAAACCATATTCCAATAAAAAAAATAGTCATTTTTAACATACTTGAAAATGCATCAAATATGACCCAAACACAATATAAGGATTAATTTTTGTATTATTATTATTAGACTTTTATTTATAAAGGTTATTTCCCATTGAGCCTCGAAGACTCATTTACAAGAGAGACCTGTTACATACAACATACAGGCAGATGAGAGAAAGAGAAAACGATAATGGAGGATGCCAACAACAAAATCATGTTTCACACCATTTCCAAGCTGGGAAACTGTGTAAAAGAAGTTAAAAAAAAAAAAAAATAATAATAATCAATAAAGACCTTGCAACATAAAGCTTCAACATACAATGACATCATAATACATTTATGCAAAGGGGTTGACAAAGCCAGTGAGTTGTCCATAAACTCTCCAGAACAACGTTCCAAAATTCTGATAAGATGGCACAGTGTCTTTCAGAATCATGGCTCTGATAAGGCCACAGATATCCTCAGGAAGGGGGGGGGCAGGCAGAAGCTTCTAGTTTATGTATCCTTCAGGAGCAATTTGAGATAAGTTGGCCTGTCCAAGGCCAGCGGGGAGGCCAAATTCAGATAAACAACAATTGTTTAGGCTATCAGACTTTTATTTTCTGTCTGACTTCAAGTTCTGCTGGTACACTCAATCGTGAATCCAAACAGCCAGAATTAGTGGACATTCCACCTGGTCTGTGCTCAGTTAGCTTTCTCCAAAATTGAATCCTTCATGCTGGTGAATTCCAGCAGCCGCAAGTGGCCTACAATTCTCAGAAATCGCATCCAGCTCGGTAAGCATTTGAGTCTGAGCACTTGAAGCACAAATTAATCCTCCACTGGCAGCTTTACCATGGCCGAAACTGCAGCCGACGTCTTCCTAATTTGTTGATATCCTAGGTCCACCAATTCCAAAAAGCAGAAACCCTGTTATCATGAATCCAATAATGTACACATCTTCTACGTCCTCCACGGACAGCACAGATAGGCACACCATCTTCCACTCATTCCAGGAATCAATGACAGATCCAGCTGTGTGGCTCCATCCAGGGCATGAGGGCTCTCCCAACACCCTGTCATCTGGTACCAAAAAAATTATCAATTGTGTTGATGGACTAGCTAACCAAATCCATAACAATTTTCGATTTAGAAAATGTGTAAAGAGAGGCTCTGAGGTTGACAGGACAAGAGAGCGGGAGGGAGGGAAAGAGCGACCATCTTCATCAAAGGCGAAAGAGAAAAATAAATTGTTGAAGGTCTTGATATGCTAATGCCTAAAAAGTAAATCAATTTTTTTATGATTTCTAGATTTTCTGACTTAACGAGCAAATGTCACATTGCCATTCTTCAATCTGATATATTAAATAAATACAAATTTATGCTTTATA
>JBBPBX010027238.1:0-19625 GCA_038048925.1 Garcialebias charrua | reverse complement strand
GTGTTAAAGGTTCAGTATGCAGTTTCTGTAGAACTGCAGCACTTAGAAATATTTTCAACAGGCAAAGCATTCTGATCCCTCCCCCTCAGAGCCATATGTGGCTCTGCCCCCTTGTGGTCTGTTGAATTTCAAATTCAAGCTCTGTTTTTATTGGCTGATTCAAATTCAAGCTCTGTTTTTATTGGCTGGTTACAAACTCTGTTTTTATTGGCTGGAAAATGGCGGGTCACCTTTTCTTTTTAGAAATGCTTATTTACCACCTGGAGAAGCAAGGGGACAATATATATATATTTTTTTTTTCAGAGATTACCTGGCTAACATCAGTCTGTCAGGAGGTAGTGACAGAGTGAAGAAATATGTTCATAAAAAAAGCTACATACATACTGAAGCTTTAAAGCTTGTATTTGGTGGGATAACATCTGAGCTTCATCCCAAACACTGAGGACTTTAGATCGTGAAGTCTTTATTTAAAACTTTGGCATTGAAGGTTAGATTCAACTTTCACCGTCTGTTAGCAAAATATTTCAAGAACTCATTGGACATATTTTATTCATAATAGATTAAATTTTGGAATCAGGTTGATTTTAAATGATTACTCACCTTAGAAAACCTAAAACATGCCAAGTCATTTCTCTTTGTAAGCTTATATTTGGTGTGGTAATAGCTGAGGGTAATCCCCAAGCACACTGCAAATGCAAACAGATGACCCTAAGTCTTTATTTAAAACACGGGCAGGAAAGGCAACATGCACTCTGTCAAAGGACAGAGAGAAAATGTCAGGTCAGTTTAATATTTACTGAATTTGTTTGCAGGGTTACGATGACGGATATGGCGGGGAATACGATGACGAGAATTACGAAGCCTATGAAGACGACTACAGCAGTCAGTCGAAGAGGTAATGCTAAAACAGACACAAATATGAGGGTGTGGAAGATTAATGCTTTATGGTTCATCATTGGTGTAGCATTGAAATGCCACGTGGAGAAATCTTAATATTCAGTTGTCGTGCCAAATAGCTCTCCTGTTTATTAAAAACACATCAGTGAGCAACACGAGCAACACAAACACAGCAGTAAATCCCACATTCACCATCTTGCTGCTGAAAATCCTCAACGGAGCACCAAATGTTCAATTAATCCACAGCTGAAAATGGTCTTACACAAATGTTTTATTTGCACATCCCTGAGCTAAACTTTATAAACCTTACAGAGCCCATCTGCTGTAGGATTATGGAGTCGTTCTACAGAGCAACACCACACACTTAGGACCTGATTCTTTAGACTTTCCTCCTTAGGAGGAACCATTTGGTTTGGAACTAACGGTTATTGACAGCTTAGATAACAATGAGTTTGGTTTAGTTGTTTATTGACAGCTGAAATGCAGATTTATGCAAACCTTGTGTACTTTTGTCCATTTTTGCTCAATACTTTGAGTGATGGTTTTGTCTTGTTTGTTCAGCCTTTCAGAGTATTATGAGTATGGACATGGAACAAGTGAGGAAGCCTACAACAACTATGGTAAGTTCACTCGTTTGTGCCCTCAGAGAAGTTTTAATGAATCGCTCTCGTTTTCATTTGTCAACCTTTTTTTTAACAGCAGGCACTAGGGATGCGCGATATAACCGGTACACGGTAGAAACGATAGAAATTTAGCCTACGATAGAGATCTGTCTTCTACCGGCTAACCGCAAAATCAGAGTTGTCAGATTTAATCTTTACTTTTTTTAGTTTAAAACTGTGCATAAGTGGTGTTGAAGTTATCAGAGTTGTCAGAGTTAATCGTTACTTTTTTTGTGTTGAAAACTGTGCTAAGTAGCGAAGCTATAAGCTAACTACGTCCGGCTTGCCGTAGTGTTGCCATATTCGGATGCATGCGCAAAACGCTGTGTTCTGTTGAAAGTTTTTTTTGTTTTTGTCGAAAGTTAAAGTAAGCGTTGGTCAGCTTTAGAGAAAGCTGCCCTCTGATCTGTGAACAGAACGCTGTGTTGTGTGATTTTACTGCGAGACCCTCTGGTCAAAGCCACAGAGGAAACTGGTTGCCTTGTCAGCTCTCCTTAAAGCTGAAGGAGACGCCCTCTAGAGGGTTGGAGGGTGAAGTGTTTTCAGTGTAAAATGCTGCTCTGTTACTGTTCATTTCTTAAGTGACAATATTGGAAACTGTTAAGAGTTAACAACATATTCTTTAGTTTAAAACTTATGGCTAAAACTACACAAGATATATTTTGCACTGTTTTGCACTACAAGAAAGAAGCCTAATGCTTGAGTTGTTAATTATTTAAAAACTCTCTGGACCTAGTAGTGAAATTTTCTTAATAGAGATTATTTTGTGGTATAGCAGTTTTCAAAATAAATTATGGCAAAAGGACACCCTATGCTTTTTTTTTCATTCCTATTGCAAGTTTTATACCAAAAACATATCGCAATATATATCGTTATCGCCACCCCTCACAATACATATCGTGATATGAATTTTATGCCATATCGCACATCCCTAGCAGGCACTTTGTTTTACTCCAGGAACAAAAAACCATAAGGCCATTGTTAAATCTGAAAATCTGTGCTGATTATTCATCTGATTTGGATACTTTTAGCTGATTAATTAAGTCCTTTATCAAGGAACATGTAGCTCACTTCCATATCTGTCAGGACTAATCAGAAATTAAAATACGTTTGTTGCTGCCCCACGCGCTCTTTATGAAAAACTATAGTAAATCAGCACCTTTTGTTTTTTGTGGAGGCAAAAAAAAAGAATAAAAATAATAGTTTTTTTTCACTGTTATTGCAGGTAATTAACCACATTCATAAGCACTGTGTAGGATTTTAAAACATTAATTTTGATCATGCAGCTTTAGCTGCAGCACTATTATTTAAAAGGTGCTTAACAGCCATGAGACAAAGAAAAACCCTGCAGTTACAGCCCACTTCCTGACCCAGGGAGCTGCTGCTGCAGCATCACCCCACCTGCCTGCCTGGCTGCAGACTAAACACCATGAATGTGCCAGTGAACGCTCATGGGACTAACCGGTCGGTGCCTGTTGTGAAGCTGTTTTGCCTTTTGGTTACGTGACCTCCAAAGGTTTTTTTCAGAAAGTCGTTTCTCACCTCTTCTGTGTGCACATGAATAAATCTTGGATGTATCTCCAAACCACCAGCTGTCTGGACATTTTCTCAAGATATGTATTTATTTCCATGAAGGAGGTCATTGATTTTCAAAGGAATACATTCAAAGCTGCAACAGGAAGCGCTTTAATGTAAGCAAGAAAAATTGTTGGAGTATCAGTGCAAGGTGCCGTGGTGGCAGCGGTGAGCTGGTTGCCATTGCAGGTTTAGAGGTTCATTAATTTTCAGCACGAGGAATTGGGCTCAGAGGTGTTGAGGTTGAATCAAACCAAAACCATGGGAGCAGTGACTTCATTTTCTGCTTCATATAAATTTGTATTTTTTGGAAGCGGCACATATTGTGAGGTGGCCATCTTTATGCATTTTGGCTTAAAGCAAGGAAGTACAAACAGTTGTATGCAGTTGCCTTCAATTAAAATTCAACAAGGTCTGCCTAAAGAAATTTGATTTCTAGCAAAAGTCCAGAAATATTTAAATTGTCTTTTAGTGACAGCCATGCTAGTTTTCTTCTCTGACCATATTGTCTTTTCAGGCCTGCACCTCTCTGTGGGCAGAGAGAAGCACAGTGAAACCTTGAGAATTACTGTAAATACTAAAAAAGCTTCACAAACTACAAATTCAGATAAAGTTGTGCTGCTTAAAAATAATTCCTGTAAACTATATAAAAGCCCCATCACATAAAATGAGTTACTGTAAAAACAAGTAAATGTGCACCAGTAAAAAGAAAACTACCGTATATACACACATAGGCATCTCTACAATTTTATGTGAAGGGGACGTGTCTCCCCCACATTTAAAAAATATTCATTTGGACCCCTCCCCCACACACATTTACCATGAGTTCATCCAGCGCTGTTTCTAGTTCTTTGTGAATGAATCCATTCCACTTGATTAATTAGGAGAACACTCAACCACTAAAAATCCACTCCGGATTTTCCTGGTTACCTACAACAATTCCACATTGCATGCAATCTAAAAAAGCTGAGTCTGGTGGACATTCAAAAAACAAAACAAAGCAAGAAAATTGTAGAAACATTTTGTCTTTCGTCCAAAAGACTTCCTCAGTCTGAGCTGCTGTATTCAGCTCAGTCTTATAAATAGCACCCTCTCACAGTGGATCAACCAGTTGGCTGATGACAGCCTGAAACCAGCTGCTCACATGATCAAGGAGGACCATCAGCCTAACGATGGATCGTTAGGTCCAGAGGACCAGACTTAGCTTTTTTAGATTTTTCTACCTGGATTATTGAGCATGCATCAGGGTATCGCATGCAATGTTTCCCTCGGTCATCTGCCTTGGCAGGGCGCTCACGGGGGAGGAGGGGGAGACACCTCTGCTTTGCTTGCTAGCTTAGCACCACATTAGTGATAGCAGTTGTTGACGTTGGAGGGGGGTTAGGATGTGTGAGAGAAGCAGAGCGCTATGTCTGTAGCATTTTTATTGCATCTGTATTGTGCACCGCTAGCTTAGTGCTACATCGGGGTGGCTAGGTTGTTTGAGAGAGAGCGAGAGAGAGCAGAGCGTGCTCTATTCACACAAGGAGAGCTGTTGGTCAGGTTACTTCTTGTTGCTCTCTAAAATAGTTATTGAATCAAGTGTTTACTTATGTAGGTAAACGTAAGTTTAACAGCGCGTTAAAATACACCAGAATGCAGGAAATGGCATCTACCTTATTCAAAAATTTCTGGGGGAGGACCCCGAGACAACCCAACCCCCATCACAAATGTTTCTGATGCCAATGTATACATAACAATAGTATTTTTTATTTTACTAAAATTTAACAAACCAATCTGGGTGCAGAAAATGCTCCATTTGGGTCTTGGTTCAGGTCGCAGTCCGCCATTTGAGGATCCCTTGTCTTACCTAAGAACAAAGTTTATTAAATTAATCTGCAGCAGTTTCTGAATCTTGAATTCTGTTTTATCATTGAAGAAATGCACCATGAAAGTACTGAATATAATAGTTCTGTTGTATGACATGGAATTTCTCACCACGGCATGTTTTTAATCCTTTTTTGCAGAGGAAGAATGGACGAGCACCCGACCCGGTCTCAAAGCTCCGACTTTACGGCTTTCAAGAGGGGGCTTCAGAAAACACCCTTATGGTAGATACTGAAGGTGCTCCAGATTTGTGACCTGCAATCCTCTTTCTATCTTTTTGTCTGAATTTTTTCATAAAATGCTGTAACATTCACTTTTTTGCTCATCGGCTTTTAAAAAATGATGAAAAAAAACCTTTACTGTATTTCTCTGATTTGTTAATTCAGACTGCATCTTTTCTTTTTTTTAACATTAAAGTGGCCATCCATAGAAAAGATGGTTGTGCTTACAATTAGCTGTTGAAATATCTTCTGTCCTCCCCCAAAACCGTGGTTTGACATCGCACTGCAGATTTATTCTCACCGGTTATGTTTGTTGTTGTGGCAGATTGGTTTCCATTTATTGCTGTTATAGCAGGGATAATTATGGGTTCGCATTCATACCCCTGCTCTTTGTGCCGGCGTTGACAGTTACACTCAGTCACTGTGTAGCTTGCTTGAAAAGCAGAGGTAACTTTAGCCTCCTACGCTTTAGCACCCTGTTCTGTTCGCTGTGCTTCCTGTGTCAGCATCATAGTCGGAGAGAGGAGACGAAAAACAGAAACTTTTGCACGTTTTTTAAGAACGCTGTGAACCATCTTCTATTGCCAGGACACTCACCAACAACGGCACATGACAGAAACAAAGATGTGAGTTAAAAAAAAACTAATTAAAGTGTATACCATTGAGCAATAACTCCTCCCTAACTGTTTGGACTTTGAAGGCTGATGCAACCGGCTGCAATGGGACATGTCACGGTGTTGTCTCATCCCCCAATGAGCCCCTTTAGTTGCAAAATAAACTGTAAGCTCACTCAGCACTAATTATGAGGGAAATCCATTGTCACTCTTTACTTAACGTATTTTTTGGACTATAAGGCACACCAGATTATAAGGCGCATTAAGTGAAATAAGTTCGTTTTGACCGATTTTTGAGTGCCGTGTACCACATAAAATTGGTTCGAGGTCAGTAAGGCACAACCAGAAGTAATACATAAGGCGCACTGGATTATAAGGCTCACTGTTGATTTTTGAGAAAAGTCAAGGATTTTAAGTGTGCTTTATAGTCCAAAAAATACGGTAAATGTTATAAGGATGTGAGAAGTCCCCTTGTCTGTGTCAATCTGCTAATTATCCATGACGTGATTACACAACAGTAAGTGATATGGCTCCGTTCCCACCTTGCACTTATCAGTTTAATTGTACGTGGTTAGTTCTGACTGTGTTCACACCTGGCTGTTCAAATGGGCACCCCAAAATGTTTATTTTTTTTATGATCAGATGTCAGTTACCCACGCTGTCACACAGGTGGGCTGTCAACTGAGTACCAATTAGAAACACCAGCCGGTCTGCAAATGTTTTTGTGAAAGCTACAGTACATTTAGACATGCACATTATTTTATAATTTTTACATTAGCACAGTTTTACAGTCACTTTTTTAGAGTAATCTCATACGTTTCATTATGAGACAGATGTGAAATGGTAGAAATTCAGAGCTGTGTGTCAGTGCAAAGACTGGACCCCTTTTAAAATTCACTGTGGTGAAACAGTGCGCTGACAGCCATCAGCTGTTTTACTCTTGAACTTAGTATCCTGTTGTTTCAAGGTTCAGTGTAACTTTATTGTCATTCACATCACATGTAGTACATGAGGTGGAAAAAAATTGTGTGCTCAAGGTCCCAGTTACACCCAAAAATGGCAACAATATAAAGTATTTTAAAAAATGGTATACAGGTGTACAAGGATCCAAGATCCTAATAATATAATACAGTGTATTAAACAGCAGCCTGAACATGAGTCTGTTGTGAGTAGATGGGTAAGAAATCAGCAACATGGATAATCAGCAGTAAACAAAGTGACAAATCACCAATCAAAGTGGCATTACACTGTACAGTGATATTTCTGGTTACCGTATTTTCTGGTGTATAGGTTGCACCGGTGTATAGGTCGCATTGTCCAATTATCACCAATAAATTGGAAAAATCCCTAGGTAGGTCGCACCAGTGTATAGGTCGCACCTACGTTTAGCTCTGTTGCAAATGTCTGACAGGAGCGCACAGCAAGGCTTTTAAGAAGATTAACACTTAAAAACAATTACAGTATTTGTTTGATAAAATTATAGCAAATATGTGTCTGAGCTGAACTTTTCCTTAATAAATTAACGTAATTGTGAAATGAGCTGGATTTAAAAAATTGTTTCACCGACAGTGATAACAAACCGGTGTATAGGTCGCAGACCTTAAAAAAAAAAACATAAAAAGGTGCAACCTATACACCGGAAAATACGGTAGATATTCATGAGTCTAACAGCCTCAGGGTAGAACTGTTCCTCAGTCTACTGTTTCTACACTTAATGCTCCTTTAAGCTAGATTCATACTCGACGCGTCGCGCAGCGCGCGAGGGTGCGCGCTCCAAAAGTGACGCAATTTCACAGTCCCCGCCCCTGCGCGTTGGCCCCGCGCAGGGGATTAGCGCGTGCCGTGCACCTCTGAATTTTTGAAACTCCGCAAGCCCTGCGCGCGCGGTGGGCGCTACGATTTGATTGACAGGTCCTCACCGACAGCCTTCACCCTCTTCACGCCGGAGCCTGCAGCTGTTTGCGCCGCTGTGGTCGTGGAGACGGAGTCGCGACGCATGGAGGAATGTTTTGTGACACAAAATGTATTAAATTCTCCTTCGTTCCTGATCTGGAGTCGGACTTTTCTTTTGTTTTTTCGCCAAAAGTCACGTGATCGCTTTCTCCTCCGCTGACTCCATGCATTAAAGCCGCAAATAAAGACAACAGTTCAGCACGCGAGCGGAAAGCTATTTGTTTTTGTTGTGTGATTTCAAACAGTTCTTCTTCTACGGTAGATTTCTTCTTCTACGCCTTTCTTGCAACATATGCACAGGTTTTAGAGGGTACTGCCTCCTGCTGGTCCGTAAAAGAACAGCACTTTGCCATGCGCCGCGGTGCGTCAACCATAAACACAGAGGCGAAACTATGAACGCATTTCGCCGCACGGCTGATGTGCACGCGCGGCGCGCGCGCTCCAGCCTGCGGACCAAAGCGAAAGTCTAACTCAGCCTTTACCTCCTTCCTGAGGGGAGTGGGGCAAAAAGTTTGTGTGCTGGGTGAGTGGGGTCCTTCATGATGCAGGTGGCCCTCTTCCTGCATCTATAGATGTCTGTGATGGTGGGGAGGCTGACGCCAACAGACTTCTGTGCAGCCTTCACCTCTGCAAAGCTTTTCTTGCAGCTGTGCAGCCTCCATGCCACATGTTGATGCTGGAGCACAGGATGCTCTCCTACACCTGTAGAAGGAGGTGAGGACTGAGCTTCCCAGTCCAGCTCGTCTCAGCCGCCAGAGGAAGTAGAGTCTCTGATGAGCTTTCTTGATCAGGCTGGTGGTGTTGTTGCCCCAGCTGAGGTTGTTATTCACATTGACACATACAGTAGTTTGTATTTTTACAATGACCACAAAGGGTCCAAATGGCATAAAAAATAATAATAATCAGAACAAACTAAGAAACACTGCTCACCATGTCCTGGCCATCCACTCTGATTAATGTCTTTTTTTTTAATATGTTGTCTAATGGAGTGTGCTGCTTGTGGACTGAGTTTGTTGTGGCTCCTTGGACTGATGAAGTCCTTTGGATGAACGTCTCAACAACAACAACAAAAAGAAACCGCCCAGATGACCGGACTGAACTTTGCTGGTGTCTTTTTTCTTTCTTTTTTTTAGATTCTCAGCAACAATGTGTTAAAACTAAACCAAACAAAATGCATAAACAAGCTGTATTTTTTAAGAAAATGTATAACTTTTCTTACAAATTGTCAGCTTCTGAGCTCCCGTACAACTTAATATGAAAAGTAAACCTTTTGTTCTGTAATGATAAAATTACTGTACCCACTCTTGCGGCACTAAAGCATAAATTGGTGAAAAAAATTGGCATGTGAGTGTTAACCTTAAGGTTGTTTTCCCATAACCATAATTGAATATAAATACTCTCTTTAATGCAGGACTGATAGCTGATTAAACTATTCCCTATTGCACTTAAAAGCTACATTTTAGCTCATTAGTGTGTACTTTGACCTGCAGGCTTTCAGTTAAGAGAATGGCCCAAATCCAATTTAACTTTGAAGCAGAAATTAAATCAACAAAGACATGAAGCAATATTTGAGAAACTGATTTAAAAAAGAAGTAATCTTTTACTTCTCAGCCTCTCAAAGTTTATTAATTGATGTTACTGTGGGTTTCGAGTACATTACGTTCATTCTTTTTTATGTTTTGTCAATTTGACGGTTATGAACCAGAATTAGTTGATCATTGGGTTTATTTGACAAATTTTCTAAATAATAAAAATATCAAATTCAGACTGATTTCCAAGGCTTTTTTTTTTGTCTTCTGAAACAGTTTTGTGGAAAATGTGTCTCTTTTAAACCAATACTGATCTGCGGATGCTCTGCTTTCTTAATGATTTCAGCTGTTGCTTGATTTGCAAAAGCCATTTCCATGGTAACACACCTCCAGACAAGCACTCTTTGCCCCGAACAGAAATAACACGGTAGACCGCTAAACGCAACAAATGGAAACCAATCCTTGAAGAACTGAAGACGTAAATGTGTCGAGATGAGAAAACAAATTTCTCTCAAAGACGATCAATGTTCAGAACTATTAATTACACCCTACGTTTCACAATAAACGACTGCTTTTAAAAGATGACTGATACAAAAAAATAAAACCTTTTTGTGATAATAAAAAAAGATGTGAAATTGTGATTGTGTAAAAAAAAACATTTTGCCTGGGTTGAAAGCAGTCACTAATACACGTTATGTAATTTATAATCTGTGCTTTGTTCTGTGTGTATTCTGTATTTGTACATAAAGCATTTAATAAAAATATCATAAACCTCAAACTGTAAAAGACGTCATAAATAACGGGCGTTAAATAGGTGCTTTTGCACGATTTGTAAAAGAACTTTCTGTCTAAACGTTATTTGCTCACAAGCGACTAATAAAGTGTTTCATAAAGGAAACGGTCCCCAAATGAACCACTTGTAAATTAATCTATCGCTTTGCTCTATCATTATTGAACATTTCATCACTATTTATTAGCGAATAAACTCTTTAGTGTTACATCTTAATCAGATATTGATTCAGCGGCATTGTTTTTGGAGTTTTACAGAGGTAAGAACTCACATTAACAATTAAATGCCATAAATATTCTCAGCGTTCAAAGCTGGCCCATAAAGTGGCTTTAAATATTGGTCTTCATCGATCGTGTGTTTATTAGTTGTAATCTGCAACGTTTTCGATGTTCCTGCTAACCTCTTTTTGTGCCTTTCTTGTCATTCACCCTGAATATTTGCTCTGCAGTTTTCCCGTGTTAAAAATATGAATGCCCGAGCCTATTCAGCGATTTTGAGTTCTCTTTTGTGATTAGCACAGCTGCAGCCTGACTCTGATTAAGCGTGTAAATCATGGGACTGAAAGGAAGACTAAACACTAAGCAGGTAATCTTAATCCTAATCCTAATATAATAATCAAATGCTAACTTCCACTTTAAAAAAAAAAGTAAACCTGAAACGTTTAAACCCCAGAATAAATGTCCCTCATGTCTAACTAGATCCTTAAGCATTTCAGCTAAACTGCTATTAAAAACAGATTTAAATTTCAATAAAAGAATCTAAAATAATGTTCGGCAAACTAAACATCACGTTAATTAAATAAACAAATTTCTCATAAAATGTATTTCCGTTGACCTTGAATTGGTTTACTTTTTTTTTCACAGTGATGAATGTAATGTGTTTGTGTTGTGTTTGTACAGAATATATATAACACCGCATGCAGCCTGTTTGTTTTAGCGCCAGTGTATCCATCATAACAATCATCTTTTCTTTCCTGTAGGTAATGAAACACACTGCAGTGTGTTGGCTCAAAGCAGAGGAAATCACAAGTGAGTGAAGAAGACATTTACATTGTCAAGGCAGTCTGTGTGTTTCAAATCCCAACTTAGCATCAAACAAGCTGAAATCATCACCTGGTTGTCGATGAGCAAAATAACCATTCCAGCTTTCAGTGATAGCTCATAACTGCATAAGATCAGGTAATATTTTCTTATTATTGTGGCTCGTTGCCATTAAAGGCAAGCAATCAGGTTTATGTGTGTGCTTGTTTTGTCTACCTGTTAGAAAAATATCACATGAATCACTGGATAGATTGTATTAAAACATTTAGAAAGTAACTACAGGTAGTCCTTGACTTACGACGTAGATCCGTTCCTACGCAGCGTCGTAAGCCGATTTTCGACGTAAGTCAAAATATACGTACATACTGAACCATATACATGTACAGTGTACATGTACAGTACTGTATTACCAAGCACTTAGCCTATCCTAACACAGTACCCTACATAATTATCAAAAAACACACGTTTGGGAGCCATAATGAAGGGAAAAAAGAGCTATGGCCTACTGCAGTGCTGGGCAGCGCTAATCCAAAAATTAGTTCCGCTATTTTTAAAGCACTAATTAATTAATTTAGGTCCGCAATTTCAAAAGCACTAATATCTTGTGAAAATTAGGGGATGCTAAATTCTAAACCGCTAATTAAATTCAACAATTGCTAGCCAACAAGTTATGCAATATTTGCACTAGACTGCCAACTAGCGGTGCATGAACTGTTATACAGTACACGTTTATCCTACCTCTTACGTCACAGCAGCAGCTTCCCATTAACTCCTCCTGACCCACCTGGATATTTACAGTCCTGGACAGAAGAAACATCACAGTTGGCAAAAAGAGCAACAAACATTAAAAAAAAAACTTTACATGTATTAACAGCTGCACGTACAAATTATATTCTTCATTACACATGCACATACTTTGTATTTATTTTTTTAGATTATCCTATATCTGTTAAGCACCTTGGTCAATGCAAGGCATTGCAGGAAGGTGCTATACAAATAAAGTTTATTACATTATTATTATTATAACTTCAATTCAAAGACCACATCAACAGTACAGGTAAAATTAAAGTTAGAGATCAAGTTTTAAAGTGCACTTCCAAGTTGTATCCAAGTTTAATTCATATAAGAGTCAATTAAGCTTAATTTACTTCAATATTGTTTCAAAAAACAAATAGTAATTTCTTTTTTGTTGCGCAACCGAAAAATAAATTAAACCAATTCCAAAATTCTATAGGCAGTCAACAGATTTAATGAAAAGTAACTAAAATGATCCTAAAAGGATGAAATTACAAAAATCAAAGGATTTATTTAATACTTTACGTACATATATTCTATTCGGCCACGAAATTAACAAAATGAGAATGATCTTTTAATCCCTAAGACCACTTTTAAATTCCCTAAAGTTTTCCTCCTCCCTGCTTTTGCATTTTTGTCTCGTCTGCAACTCTTCAGTGCTCACTCGAAGCAATTTGGAAAATGGATTTAATTGCGTGGGCTGTCTCCTCTATCGATAATTTTTTTCCACGAAGCGCTCCGGACCAGGAGAGCCGGCGTGCCCCCTCGACACGCATGCGGTGGGCTACATTATGGACTCGTGGGGAGAATGGAAGTTAATGTGTCTGACCGTTCTTTCTGTCGAAGACGTGGAAGATCTGTGGATAATTGGAATTTTGGTAGCAGCTGCTCTGATTTTTGGCTTAGGCGGAGGTTTCTGCTACTACATAAAAGGAACCCAAATAAATAAAACAAATGACTCACCGTCGAGTGGTGGACACAAAACACACAATACAATCCTCCGGCCGCGTTAATTTGGCTTGAAACAGCGGGGTTCTCTGCGGATTTATGAACACACCGAGCGCAACCAGCTAGCCATAAACGTTAGCACCCGAGTTCACCTCTGACCCGGAAGATGTCAAGATGGAATAGTCCATTTTTAGTAGGGGGATACAGAAATCGACCGGTTTTTGTATTGCGTTTTTAATGATCGTTTTCATCGTAACTATAATTATTTTTATGTTAAATGTACATTAACAAGCATGAGCAATGTTAGTGATGTAGGTGACTGGCCGGGGCGGGGCGGGGCCCCTGCTGATTTGGGGCCCCAAGCAACGGCATCATTTGCCTACATGGTAGATCCGCGTCTGTTCTCCCCTCTGCCCCCCTCCAACCCTCCCTCCTCTCTGCTCTGAGGGAGCAAGGGGGAAAACAAGCAGCTACGGAGCCAGCATAAGAGCTTGTAAATAAGTTTATTCGTTTTTACTGATAGATAATTAGTTATTAGCGGTACTGCATTTTAAATAAAAATAGCACAAATCCGCTTATGAATTATAAAAGTTAGTCACTCCGCTGTTACGCTGACAAAAACGTTAGGTCCGCTGTAAGCGGATTAGCGCATTAGCGGTCCCTAGCGTTCATGTGCCCACCTTTGGCCTACTGGGATGCTGGTGACGCCGTATTCCTCCGTCCATCGGCCGTATTCTCTATTCGTTTACGACGTAAAACCGCGTTCACAGTACAGTTTTGTTTTGTTTTTTGAATGTCCAGAGAGGACCGGACTTAGCTTTTTTAGAGAGTACAGTGCAGTATTCCTCCGCTGCTATGTTTACGACATAAAACCGGAAACTGCGTAACTTGGCTTTTCAAATTTTTTATTTATTTTTATTTTTTATGGGAAATGTGCCGTAACCACAAAACATCGTAACTCGAGACCGTGGTAACCCGAGGACTACCTGTATTGGATCTGCACTTCGTTAATTTTCTGAACAAAATATTGGATAAATTAATATCCTTTCATCATCTGCAAACTCAAATAAGCCACTCTGAGGACACAAGAAGATTTTTACAACCAGTCTTTACTTGCAAGGGTAGAGGGTCACGAGGAAGCTTTCACAGATGTACACAAAAGTTACATGCTCTTAGCCTAGTCAGCAAGAATCTGCGCTGGACAGAGAGGCAGGAAATGCTTTAATACAGCGGTCCTCAACATTTTTTTTGCGCCACGGACCGGTTCACTGTTAGACGATATTTTCACGGACCAACCTTTAAAGGTGTGGCAGATAAATACAACAACATAAAATGATATGACTGGCATAAAAACTGGTATTTTCTAAATATAATAATAAACATAAATCCACAGTGTAGGCAACTTTATTAGAAACGTCCTCGTAACATTGCGCCAACATCGTAACATGAGTTACAGCCTTTCAGCCTAGAGCTGTCGCTTCTAACCCGAACCTGGAGCCTGGCCCCGCCCAACCCGGATTCAGACCGGGCCGGGCCATAATAATGTGCTTAATGTGCAGGCTGGGTCGGTGTCTGGCTTTTTATTGCGTCAAGCTGACGATCCAATTATATGCCAACATGGCTTGCCATACTATCACCAGCTGCACGCTGACCGGCCGGTTGAAAGAGGTTAAAAAAAAAATAGGTCAGTTAAGCATCAGATGGACTACTGCCAGCAATCCATCACCCAAATGGATGTTCATTCAGCCGCGGCACTCAGCGAACGTGCGCGGACGACGATCCAAACAGGTGAGATCACAAAATATCTGACATATCAGAGCAGGATGCAGGCAGAAGCAGGGAAGCATTTAATGCACTTTGATGGCTCCTCAGCTCTGATCATCTGCCCACTTTACTCAGCTGTGCACGTCCACCAACCGTTAATAATAGTCAGTGGTATAAGCAGTCAACGCTTACTGTAATTAAAAATGTCAGGAGGGGGTTTCAGGTTCGGACCTGTAATTACTGTTAACTCGTCGGATCAGGTGGGGTTCGGAGGTGATGGCCGCGGGCTGGGGCCAGGTCGGATTATTTGGAGCCCCACACTCTCTGGTTGTAGTAGGCCTCTCTTGAAAATGAGTTCTCGTGACTCAATGAGACAAACCTGGATAAATAAAGGGTGGGAAAAAAAGTAAAGGTTAAACATGTCTTCAACATAAGAGTCACCACAAAAACAAATATAAAGTAATAATAATAATAACAATAATGAATTCAATTTATACCGCATTTTTCATTAATAAAAATCTCAAAGTGCTACAACAAATAAAACAAGTGGTAAAATCAATAATAATATCAACTAAGATTAAAGACAGAATCATGTGGAGGCAGAATAGGCCTGCTTAAAAAATAAATAAATAAATAAATAAAACAAGTGATAAAATCAAGTAAAATCAATAATACTATCAACCAAGATCAAAGATAAAATCATGTGGAGGCAGAATAGGCTTGCTTAAAAAGAAAAGTCTTTAAACCGCTTTTAAAGTCAACCAGTGACTGTGGAGCTCTCAGGTAGTCAGGGAGGGAGTTCCATAGGCGGGGGGCAGCCACACAGAATGCCCGGTCTCCCATGGTCCTTAATTTGGTTCGTGGAATGTGAAGTAGATTACTGTTCTGTGATCGTAGAGACCGGGTGGATGAATATGGTGCAAGAATGTCCTTTAGATAGTCAGGTGAAGTTCCGTGTAAGCATTGGTGTGTAATGAGAGCAGTTTTGTACTGAATTCTGTAGGTGACAGGAAGCCAATGGAGGTTATGGAGAATGGGTGTAATATGTTCAAATTTACGAGCTCTCAATAAAATCCTTGCTGCACTGTTTTGAATATATTGAAGCTTCTGAAGATTTTTGCCAGGGATTCCAATAAACAGGGAGTTGCAGTAGTCGAGCCTGGAGGAGACAAAGGCATGGACGAGTTTCTCAGCATCAGAAAAAGTCAGAGATGGGCGAAGTCTGGAGATGTTTCGAAGATGGAAGAAGCAGGTTTTAAACAGATGCTTAATGTGATTTTCAAATGTAAGATGAGAGTCCATTTTTATTCCAAGATTTGTAACAGAGGTGGAGAGGGGGATGTCTTGACCAGAGAAGGAGATTGTTGTTAAAGTTGATGTTTGTATCTGGTGAGGGGTGCCAATCAGTATGGCCTCAGTCTTGGAGCAGTTTAATTGAAGAAAGTTCTGATTCATCCATGCCCTTATTTCCTCCAGGCAGGTAGAGAGGGCAGTGAGTGAAGATGGAGATGATGAGGATGCTCCAGTCCTGATGTAAAGCTGTGTATCGTCGGCATAACAGTGAAAAGAAATGTTGAACTGATTAATAATTTGACCTAAAGGCAGCATGTAAAGGGAAAACAGCAGGGGCGCCAGAACTGACCCTTGAGGGACACCACCAAAGTGCATGAAAAATACAACTCACCATAACGCTCAATCAGTGGGAGCCCTGAGCTTATTTCTCTGCAACGAGGAGGTCCCATCTAGGGGTAATGGGAAACAATGACACCCGAAGTGTCTTGCTTATGTCCAGTCTGCTCTGTAATGTTGTTTTCATTGCAGAAAACCCTGCTTCACAAAGCTAGGATGTTGGAAATGGCAAGGGTTTTCAGTGATGTTGTGGCGATCTCATGGTATTCTGCCTTGACTTTAATCCAGAGCACTGGCAGAGTTGTTGTCTCAAACATACTTTTAAAGCCGTCGTCATTTACTATCTCTCGCAGTTGATCTTCTTGCATAGACAGGGCGGGAGCAGTCCCTTTAAGAAGCCATGTGACTGAGGCAAGCATCTTGACCTGCGTCAAGAGTGAGTCATAGACAGATGAAGAGAGAATCCGGTAATGTTCCAAAATAAAACATAGTTCAGAATCAAATACTAAATAAAACAGCAATATTGTAAGTTATGTATTCTTTCTGTGCGGCCCGGTACCAATTGACCCACACTGGTCCATAGCCCAGGGGTTGGGGACCACTGCTTAAATTCATGCTTATCAGACAGGCAAACTCAAGATGACCTCAAACTCAAGATGACCTCAGCTTACCAGCTTACAGACTCTGAAGGGCCAGGCAGACCTCCACGTTGGTCCGAGCGCCGCGCCACGCCGTGTGAGCGCGGCGGCACAAGCCTTTGAACGCGGGCGTGAACGCGCCAAGCTCAAGTTTTACGACCGCTCACGCGCGCGCGTTGTCTCACAATAAACTGCCCTGGTGGCGGACTGTTTTGTATGAGACACAAATGTATTAAATATCCCTTCTTCATCGCTGATCGGACTTTTCTTTTGTTTTTTTGCCAAAAGTCAAGTGATCGCTTGAAGCGGTCACCATTCACTTCCTCCTCCGATGAGGAGGAATGAATGAACTTGTCACAAGTGAACTAAACTCATGTCCAACGTGGATGCGCAGGTTCTAAATATTTCCTGGTGGGCTGTGGGCTGCAGGAGCAGCGTTCCCTGTTTTTATTTATTTTATTTTTTTAAACTTTTTATTAACATATAAACACAGAAAAACGCTGCGCAGCCTGTGGCTTTTCTCATCACTCAGACCTGTCAATCATTTCAGTAGGCGTGTCAACAAATGACCAATCAGCGACCTCAGTTTGTCCTGTAGGTAAACGCTCCGCGCGCAGCTGCTCAAGCAGAGCTTTGCTGTGAACAGCCTGCAGCGCTGGCAACAACGCAGAGGTCTGCCTCGCCCTTGAGAAGGCCTTGGAGTTTATCAGGTGTGTCTCAGTGCGCCTGCAGGCTCCTCTCTGAGTAGACAAAAGACTCTTGGTTCAACATTAAGATAACATTACTTAGTGATGCATCCATGAGCTTTACCTAGATTCCCCTGACACCAAACTAAATCAAGATGGCTGTCACAGCTAACTGATTTTAGCAAACACAAATATGCCTCAAACTCACACTTTCACTAATACTGAGCTGAAATTCAATCGTAATAGCTGAAAGTCATCCTCATCACATCTGCCGAGTGCTAAGAGATCTGTAAGATCGTTGTCTAAAACTTTGGCTTGCATGACAGTGAGCAAGTTGAATTTATTTAAGGTATTCTTAGTTTAATTTCTCCGTGGCTCATGGTATGAAGCCTTGCATAAGAGATTTTGGATGCAATTTCCGTCTTAATGCACGAGTCTACCAATAAACATTCCTGTTATCAGTTGTTGCTGTTTTTGCAGCAGTGACAACTCATTAGAAACCCAATAAATCAGACTTTGTGGTAAAATAAAACGGAGAAACCGAAGCTCTGCTTAAACTGCAGTGCAATCAGGAATATGTACAACGAGCAGACGGCTGATTTCATACTGCAGCCCTGATAAGAGGTGTGTCTATGCACCGTGGCTGCTTACCGGTAGATTTTTAATCTTACAAGCTGAAAGGTGTGAGGAGAAAAAGTTTTGCTGCACCTTTTTAATTTAATTTTAAATTTAATATAGCGCCGATTCACAAATCAAAGTCGTTTCAGAACATTTTTCTTCAAGAGAAACCCACATTTTCTACTGAGCAAGCACATCTGCCTCACTTTAGGTGACAAAACTGCAAGGAAAGAAAATAAACTGGTAGACTGGTGTGGCTGTTAACCTAATATAAAAAAAACAACATATGTTGTTGAATGAAAAGACTACCGGTAATAGAAAATATATATATATATATATTTGAAATGAGATACAGAAAAGACAAGAAAGCCATTTTCTTGTTACCTTTCTTCCTTACCTTTAGTTTATCTTCACCGTTTTTGTTGTTTAATAGGCCCGTCATTGTGACATACATTCCACTGTTTAATCACATTGTATCTTTGAATGTGCACATTTTTCTTTCCAAATGTCAACTCAAAGCTCTGCGAACACAGTAAAAGTTAATCCCTGTGGCCAAATACCTGCCGACCTACTCATATTTCATCTCCTTCTACAGACCTTGTTCCAAATGAGCACTTCTTTTTGAAAATATATCTCTGGCATAGCACCTAAATTGCACTTTTATGCTGATAATGCACACAAAGATTTATGAGCAAGCCTACCTACTAAAAGGTGCATTATCAGTAAACTTGTTTTGTTGACAAAATAAATGGAACTGCAGAGAAATGTACCTTGTAAAGGTGGAACTATTTATTGGTGACTTTCACAATGATGTGAAAATCTCTGCACATCTTGACGTGCACAACTTGGACATAAGCAGTAGTGTCAGTAACGGTTTCCCCAAACTGTGTTGAGATCCAGTCAACGTCACAGGAAGTGAAACATTCAAGAGGAGCGCTCCTGCTTTCAGATCCAAGTCCTGGTCAGACTGTAGGATCCAAATATTTAGAAAGAGACTTTCTTTTCTTGTGCAGTATTAATGCAAAGATCTGAATGAGATATGATGAAGAAGCTAAAACTGCATATAAAATAAGCAAAACACTACAGTTTAAAAGAGCAAAATACTAGCTAAAAGTTATAAAATCCTGACTACAAACTGAGTAACAAAAGGTTAGCTAAAAGCTTCAAATAGCAAAAGGCCACCTAAAGGCAAATGTAGCAGAATGGTAAATTAAAAAAAGGAAAAAAACATAAATAAATAAAAAGGTTGGCTAAAAGCAAAGTAGGAAAAATTATCTTACTGTAGCAAAACATTAACTATGACGTAAAAGTGGTACAACATAACAAAAAGGTTAAAGTAGCAAAAAGGTAGCTAAAAACTAAAACTAGCTATTTGCTAAAAGGCTAGCTAAAAGTGAAAG
>JBBPBX010027237.1:18871-37433 GCA_038048925.1 Garcialebias charrua | reverse complement strand
TTTTTCCGTCGAAAGTTAAAGTAAGCGTTGGTCGGTTTTAGAGAAACCTGCCCTCTGATCTGTGAAAAGAACGCTGTGTTGTGTGATTTTACTGCAAGACCCTAAAATGTCTATGAAAGCTACAGTGGAAACTGGTCGCCATTTTGTGTCCAATCTCCTTAAAGTGGAAAGAGACGCCCACTAGAGGGTTGCAGGGTGAAGTGTTTCAGTGTAAAATGCTGCTCTGTTGCTTTTCATTTATTTAGTGAGAAGACTGGAAACTGTTCAGTCACCAACATATTATTTTGTTTAAAACTTATGGCTAAAACTACATTTGATATATTTTGCACTGTTTTGCACTACAAGAAAGAAGCCTAATACTTGATTTGTTAATTATTTTAAAACTCTCTGGACCTAGTAGTGGAATTTTCTTAACTGAGATTATTTTGTGGTATAGCAGTTTTCAAAATAAATGATGGCTAAATGACATCTTGTACTTTTTTCATTCCTATTGCAAGTTTTATACCAAAAACATATTGTGATATATATTGTTATCGCCACCCTTCACAGTACAGAGTCAGAGAGAGTCAGAGAGTCTTTATTGTCATTTGCACTGCATGTGGTACATGTGATGAAAACGAGATTATGTACACAGGGTCCCAGTTACATCCAGTACATATCGTGATAGGAATTTTATGCCATATCATCAAAAAGGCGTTCAATACAAGATCAACTGGACTTTATTTGTTGCAAAAGACGTTTCGACCCCTATCCAGGGGGCTTTTTCAATTCACTGAAACCAAAATGTGAACGTGTGGAGTTACACAGAGACACCTTTATGCCATATCGCACATCCCTAATTCTCGCCATAAGTTGGTGCTCTAGAAGCCAAAACAACAATGGATCTGTTTATTAATTTATTTACTTTTTTTAAACGTCTGTCTCATTTCACCTTGATTTTTGTCACCGTTCATCTTGGACTGTGTGCTGAAATGCTCAATCACGGAGAGGAAATTATAAAAGGTATCACAGAAAAGTAATAAGCTACCGTACATTTGTTTTGGAAATACCTTGCCAAACTCAAAAAGTGACACTTTCTCAGAAAAGCTGCAACCAGTAAACGTGTAAGTGTCAGACTGGTCGTTTTCCCAGAGCTCTGGTTGAGGTGAGTCAATAAAGTGACCCAGTGTCTCAATTATTTATGTATTTATGTATTTATTTATTTATTTATTTATTTATGTATTTATGTATTTATTTCATTTCATTTTCATTAAAAACACAAATGCAATTTCAATAAAATAAAACATAAAATGAAAGGAAGCAGAAGAAGAAAATTTCTTATCATATCTGCTCCCTCTTGAACAAAATCAATTCAAACTATCAATTTAAACAATAGTCATTCATATATAATACAGCAAAATACATAACTCATCAAAATTTCACGTTTAACAAAATAGACATTAAGCAGTTATATATATATATATATATATATATATATCTTTCCAACAAAATAGTTTTTATCTTTTTGCATCGTCCTCCAAACCATTCCACAGACCCATTCCCTGTGTTGTAGTAGACCGACCCTTTAAACTGGTTGTATACTTAGGTTTAACAAAAATATCTATTCCCTTCAAATTATAACAACTCTTGCTTTTTACAAAATATGCTTGACTAACTGGAGAAACAAACCTTTAAAGAGCTCATCATACTCCCAGGTAGGATGCTGCATTCTGTAACGCAGCAGAGCTCGGTCTCCTCATGTTTTTTATACAGTCTTACATAAACAGGCTTATAATGTTGCAACAAGTTTGACAGCTTCTTGAAAAATGGACTAAATTGACGTCTTCTTAACATAACCATGGTTGACAAGTGTTTTCCTGTTGCTCCTGGTGGCCTTTGTCTCCATAGGTACGTCTGAGCAGTGCACATGAAAACACCGTCCACAGGACAGAGTTTGCTGCAGTCATGGACCTGGCCTCTGCAGCCAAGCTCCGAAACATCCTCCTCTATGGAATCCAGCTTCATCGGTCCGAGGTAAGAGCTTGTCCCCCTCTTCTCCAATATTTTCTTTTGTTTCGTTTCATTAAGAGAGTTCCGACTTCCTGAGGAATGCACGTTCAAAGAGAGGCCAACAAAAACAACATGTGAAATGTCTTTTAAGTGTGTTGTTCCAATGTCTTGTCAGGTCTTTTTCTTTTCTTGTTGCTTCGGGCAAGATTGCTGTCTTTTATCACCCATCTTTACGTGCGGAGGTGTGCACAGCTTTCATGTACAAGTGGGAAAAGATGTGTGCGGTACAGTAGTGTGATTAAAAGAACAGGATATCGACTTCTTTCCTCTGAGAAGTGCGTAAGCCATATTGTTTGAACTGAATGCCAGAGGGATGAAAAGGATGGAGAGGTGCTTTAGGTGCAAAGCTCCATGAAGCTCAAGCATCTCGGCTGAACCAGCACTGCTGAACTGGAAGTCATGGGAAGTCCTCCGTGAGACCAGCCAAACATTCACTGGAATTGCTAAGGTGGATGTGCTTGACCTGAAATCCATCGTTTACGGCTCAGTCGTTTCAGGATTACATAAAGACGAAATATTTATCTTGCACAGTGAGAAGTGTCAGGATTCAAACTACCAGAGCTATCAAATGAAATCATTTTTTGAGCAAGATGTGCACAGCAAAGAAAGACAAATGTTGAATATTCACGGCGTTCTTGGCCCCACACATGACATCCATCATGATTTATGTTCACGGTGGACTGCAACTGTGTGACAAATGAGTTTTTCTTGGCAGCTGCATCACTTCACAAATGGGTGGTAACCGCCTCTGCGCCTGGAGCGAGGGGATGTTTGAGCAGGTTGGGTTCATCTAGTCCTGGATAAAAACAGGTCCAAACTGAGCTGCAGGGTTTGTCAGTGGTCAGTAAGTGTGAGGTGAATCGGGCTATGACATCACCACGCCGTCTAATTAATAAGAGATGCTGTGTTTCGATGATGGAGAGGCACGAAGCACCCTGCTGCTCTGCATGTGACTTTGATTGTGGTATCAGATGTTGGACATTGTGTTTTCCCTCTGCTCTGCATGTGACTTTGATTGTGGTATCAGATGTTGGACATTGTGTTTTCCCTCTGAATTATGGAGGCTAAGCTGTTGATTTGTCATCCTGTTCCACTACTCCGAGCGAGCAGACAAAGGAGAGGGAGTGGACAGAGATAATGTGTTTCACCACGATAAAATGCTCGGCCCTGTGAGATAGTGGAACAACAGAAAGCAGCCTCTTATAAATCACTGTTAACATTTTGTTGTAATGAGCATAATTCTTCCCACATGGCCTTCATTCATCGCTGCAGAGATGCTGATTAAAACATCTTTTAAATACGGCTCCCAATGCCTTACCGTAGTTTTTTTTTTCCCTTTCAAACGTTTAAAAAACATTAAACAGGAGTTAGAAGTCCAAACATTATTATTATTTTTTTTAATTGTTGAAAGACAGAAAGATCATCATGAGCTCCGCACAAAGCATAATACTGTATTTAGTTCTATTAATAGATTTAAGCGGACAAAATAATTATTTTTCAATTTGGTTTCTTGAAGTGTAACATGTGTTTGCCATATGACAACACAATCTGGATTAAATCTTCTGTTCCTACAAATTCAATTCAGTTTATTTCTAAAGCTCCAAGTCGCAACAGAAGTCGTCTCAGAGCATTGAACAGAAACATTCATATATAAAATAATAATTTAACAGAAACATTCATATATAAAATAATAATTTAACAGAAACATTCATATATAAAATAATAATTTAACAGAAACATTCATATATAAAATAATAATTTAACAGAAACATTCATATATAAAATAATAATTTAACAGAAACATTCATATATAAAATAATAATTTAACAGAAACATTCATATATAAAATAATAATTTAACAGAAACATTCATATATAAAATAATAATTTAACAGAAACATTCATATATAAAATAATAATTTAACAGAAACATTCATATATAAAATAATAATTTAACAGAAACATTCATATATAAAATAATAATTTAACAGAAACATTCATATATAAAATAATAATTTAACAGAAACATTCATATATAAAATAATAATTTAACAGAAACATTCATATATAAAATAATAATTTAACAGAAACATTCATATATAAAATAATAATTTAACAGAAACATTCATATATAAAATAATAATTTAACAGAAACATTCATATATAAAATAATAATTTAACAGAAACATTCATATATAAAATAATAATTTAACAGAAACATTCATATATAAAATAATAATTTAACAGAAACATTCATATATAAAATAATAATTTAACAGAAACATTCATATATAAAATAATAATTTAACAGAAACATTCATATATAAAATAATAATTTAACAGAAACATTCATATATAAAATAATAATTTAACAGAAACATTCATATATAAAATAATAATTTAACATTATTTATGTGAGGAGCAGACTGCTTTGAGTTTAACTCCATCACAGAACTCTCATCTTGAACAAGCATGAAGGCGACAGTGGAAAGGAAAAACTCCCTCATGAGGAAGAAACCTTTAGCAGAACCAGACTCAGGACAAGTGGCCATCTGCTTCGACCGGCTGGGTTTGGTAGGAACAGATACACAATGGCAGGTCAAGAATCACATGTTAAGATAGAAATAGTATCAAATGAAAACTATTCAATTTTAACAATTCATTTAAGAAATGAGGTCAGTTTGTCCTCTAGTAGTCTAATGGTACATTCAGACCGAACAGCGTTTCAACTTCCAAAAAGCTCGTCACGCACGCAAGTGGACGCACTTGGTGTCCAGACCTACTTGGACCAGAACGCCAGAACGCGAAACTGCTGCGGGGTGTGTGGGAGGAGCTTACCGGTATACAGAGTCCTGCGCACAGAGTCCTGCGCACTCCGCCAGGCGAGGAGCTTTTTATTTCCGTCTCTGTGGAGCAGACTTGACTGGTCGTGAAGGACTTGTCGCGAACACACAGCTACAATGAGTTTCTCTTCCATAGTACACGACCTCGCGGGTCTTTTCTGTGTCCCACAAACAATACGTCACATAGTGCGCGCGCCCCCTCGTTTCCGCGTCACATAGGGACTCTCCCCCTCTCTTCTCCCCCTCTCTTCTCCCCCCGACTCTCCCTGATTGGTTGACACACCAACCAATCAGGGAGAGTTGAGCGGCGTTTGAAAGTTTGAACGGCGAAATCTTCAGCATGTTGAATGCGTGGTTTGGAGGCTGAAGCCGGTTCACGTGCACGGAAAACGCTTTCCAGCACGCTCAACACGCACGCGACGTGACGCCCGACGCCAAGACGTGGCTGGAAGCGCGTCCACCATTGACTTTGCATGTAAACTGGACGCTCCTGCCATTGAAACGCTGTTAGGTCTGAATGCACCATTAGTCTATAGCTGCAGAACAAGACAACACTAACTATAGGATTTATCACAAGGAACGTTTTAATCCCAGTCTTAAAACTGGACAATGTGTCAGTGTTACGAACAGTATCTGGAAGTTGGTTCCACAAGAGAGGAGCCTGTGAACTGAAAGATAATAATAATAATAATAATAATGTCCTTTTCTGTCATCTGTGTATGTTTCCCATACACAGACGAAATTCGTCTCTGCATTTAACCCAACCACCACCAGGTGGTGCAGTGAGCAGCCATAGAAAGCGCCCGGGGAGCTGGAGAATTAGGTGTGCACTCATAGACACCCCAAGGTGTGTAGTGGCCGGGGCGCGAACCCGCGTCCTTCGGGTCCCAAGTCGGAAGCCCTGCCACTACACCATCTTGGCTCTTCCTCACATTCTGCTGCTGGAAACTCTAGGAACCACAAGTAAACCTGCAGTCTGAGAGTGAAGTGCTCTGTTAGGAAAATATGGAACAATAAGCTCTGTAATATAAGATGGAGCTTGGTTGTTGAGAGCTTTGTAGGTTAGAAGAAAGATTTTGAATTCAGTTCTGGATTTGACAGGGAGCCAGTGAAGAGAAGCTAAAACTGGAGAGATATGATCTCTCCCAGTACTTCCAGTTAAGACTCTGGCAGCAGCATTTTGGATCAACTGAAGACTTTTTAAAAAAGTATTTGGACACCCAGATAACAAACCATTGCAATAGTCCAGTCTAGATGTGACAAATGCATGAACCAGTTTTTCTGCATCATTTTTAGATGTTTATAATTTTAGTGATATTACGCAGGTGGAAGAAGGAGGTTAATAATAATAATAATAATAAATTCAATTTATACCACACTTTTCATTAATAAAAATCTCAAAGTGTTAATAGGTTCTAGTAACATTTTTAATGTGGGGGATAAAAGACATGTCCTGATCAAAAATAACACCAATATTTTTAACATTAGAGCTGGAGGCAGATTAATGTCATCCAAGGAGGAGAAAGACTGAAACATTTATTACTAAGATGCTCAGGTCCAAAAACCAAAACCTCAGTCTTGCCTGTTCAAAAGCAGAAAATTTAGGGTCATCCAGGTTTTTATGTCTTTAAGACATGCTTGTAGTCTAAGTAGCTGATTGGATTCATTGGGTTTCCTGGACAAATATAACTGTGTATCATCAGCATAACAATGAAAATGTATCCCATGCTGTTTAATAGCTACCTGAAATGGAAACATATACCGTACTTTTCGGCGTATAAGTCACTGTTTTTTTTTATTTTACTAATTTGCATGTCCTGCGACTTATACGGCGAAGCAACATATTTATGGATTTTTTCCCATATTTTTAGACCAATTTTTGACTCGGGTATGACCGTTTTTCATTTTGACAAAAAAATGGTGCAGTACCACTTTTGTCCGCTAGGGGACACTTCCAGAGAGTCCACCGACCGTTTCCAGCTCATGTGTCCGAAAAAAGCCTCCTCTGCTCGGACTGACTCTGTCGCTGCCCGGCCTCCTGCTCTGGAGGTAACTTCTGTTAGCTGTGTTTGTTAGCCGTTTGTTAACAAGATAAGTCAAGAATCACAGGACAGATTTTTATGAAACTTACAGAATGTAATCACTGTATGGACATTTACAACTGACTGGCTTTATGAGATGTTTGAGATTTAAAAAAAACGATATTTTACCGTAGCATGTTGTTAGCGGTTAGCTACCATAAACAGATACTACGGTATTTAGATAAATAGCTCATAAACCACTCGACGGATATTTTTTTAGCTCACAGAGTGTAATTATATGGGTTTCATTTACAAACTGTTGACCTGTATAAGACATTTGAGATAAAATTCGATTTATTCACAATTTATTTTCGTAGTGCACGCGACCGTTTGGAAGAAGTCAAACCGAAACAATTTAAATTCAGCAGATTTGACCATTTCGTGAATTGATTAAGGAACGGTTAAGCTCAGGAACCCTTGTGCTATAATGTCAGCTATAATTTTTAGCAAACAAATAATTTGTTTTTACCGTGTTAATCTTGTAAAGTCCTTCCGTGCTCGCTTCTGTGGCCGCCATTTTCAGCAGGGCAAATGAGGCGCTGACGTGTCGCGTAGTGGTGATGCATAATAGATGCAATTTATAGGGCGAAGCAACATATTTATGGATTTTTCCAAATTATTGCCAATAATTGGACAAAGCGACTTGTACGGCGAAGCGACTAATACTGCGAAAAGTATACGGTACAAGGTCCAAGCACTGAACCTTGAGGAACTCCATGACTAAAATAAAGGCTTGGAATAGTTCACTCTTTGTGTAATGAATCCATATAATTTATGTTTTATTTCTGAAATGATTTAAAAAAAAAAAAAGAACTTTTTCACAATACGTATTCAAATTTTTTTGACATGCACCTGTATACTGTCTAAAGTTACAAGAATATCAATATAACCCTGAGCTCTGCTCCACTTCCCCAAAATAAAGCTATATTAAGAGGAACGTTTCTCTCCAACACTTATTTGTTTGCTGAATGTCATTTTGAAGTCCAACCTTGAGTGTTAATCTGTCAACATTTATAAATGTGTTTATAAAAAAAAACACATCATAAACAACAAGCATTTCAACCCAGTGAGCAACAGACGGGAGTTCAGTGTTGATTCATAGTCATCGTCCTGACTTGCTGGTCATTTAGAATCTTAAAATTTAGAAAACAATTTCCTTTCTTTGTGTTTCCTGAAAGATGAAGCTGCAGATGTTTTTCTGATGCCTTGAGTTTTTCTGTCAAAACACATTCTTATGAGAATATTAGATTGTCTGACAGTTTTACCATTGTTCCCATTACCGAGTGGCTTCATGGTTGTTATAAATTTCACAACATTCACTGACTGGGGGCAACATTCAGGCCTCTCTTGTGTCTCAGTACATATTTCTATAAAGATTCTTTGACACACCCACCACTGGGGTAAAGAAAAGCTCTGGGCTGATTGATTTCTACCAAATGTAAGTAAAGTACAAAAGCACATATGATTCTTTTGTTTCAGGAAGTTTGAGACAGTTACCTACCTATTTGACCTTTTATCTGGTTGTTTGGATAAAGTGCTTTTATTCTTCTTAATTTATACATTTTAAAATTAATGTATACACAGTGCGTTCACCAGTGAGATATTGTCAAGAGGAGAAAGTGACATTAAGTCATGGGCAATGAACGGCAGTGCCTCTCAAAGGACCTGTGATCTAACGTCTTCTTTAGAGTCATTTTCCGTTTGTTGTTACCTCTCTGAAATGCCCACAAGCCAAACATCAAGCGCGGCAACGTGCAAAAGTCCAAAGATGTTGTCTGAGAGTACTCAAGACACCGGATCCTCATCAACAGACACAATGTTGTGAAAACGCAGATGGTGTGTACTATCAATGGCCGCCGCTGTGTTAGGAAGTGTCATAGGATCCCTTCACACACACTCTTGGTGACTTGTCATCTGTTGAAAAGAGACTTGTCACTGTGATGTATGGCTGTTGTAATCCCTGCAGTGAGAGCCCTGATGTTTACCTAACCCCATATTTCCTGCTCCTCAAAGAGCCCGGTCCGGGAATCCTAAACCTGAGAAGAGATTAGGAAGAAAAAAAGAAGAGGAGAAAGAATTGGGCAGGAGGAAGGGAGGAACAGGAAAAGAAGAGGACACTATAGGCCTATTCTTCTCTACCGATTCAGATGGAGGTCTGAAAGGCAGACAGGTGAAACTTTACACGGCCCAGTGATGCTGCTGCTGTGACACCCGTGGAGTCAAAGACCGTCCCTTTGGTGGTTCAAACCTACTTTTCTCAGACTAAATCCATAATTGTTCTCAGCTGAATAAATGAGAGTCTGCAGTGGGGTTGGAGGAGTCACTCTTGCCTCTTAAGACACAAACTGGATCACAAGAAAAATGGGAAAATTCTGAACTTTTTTGTTACAATACCCCCAAAAACTCCAAGCATCAATGGATTCTCTGATCATTCAGAAAGTCCCATTTAATGTTTTATTTAGAAAACATGAGAAAAACATCTAATGATCAAGATGCTAATCCGCTCCCAACGATACTATCAATTCAATTCAACCTTTATTTATACAAGTTAGTCTCATCATCAACATGCTGATGGCACTATGCTTATTATGTAGCATATAGTACAGCTTTTTAACATACTCATATTTGTGTGAATGTTTATGAAGCTTTCACTCTATTATACGTTTTTCTTCTGTACGTTTTTCAGCATCCTTCTCAGCCCTCAGTTTTCATCTGTTTCAACAAATCATGAATCAAAACGTTCAGGACAATCCTGCTGTGACTTTTGGTTTTGGTGCAACTTTAGCTGTTTGAAATATTTAGCCTTTTCTGACATTTTTTTTCCTCATAGAAAATGAACTGAGCTCATTTTACATCGTTCAGATCTTTAGATGTGTTTACAAGCTTTTACTGCTCCTTTCACATTTTGCTCTGCTTCAGCTTCTTTCAGCTTCTTTAATAATAATAATAATAATAATAATAATGAATTCCATTTATAATGCACTTTTCATTAATAAAAATCTCAAAGTGCTACAAAGTGTAATAAAGCAAAGATCAAAATAAAACAAGTGATAAAATCAAATAAAATCAATAATGATATCAGCTAAGATCAAAGATAAAATCATGTGGAGGCAGAATAGGCTTGCTTAAAAAGAAAGGTCTTTATGCTGCTTTTAAAGTCAACCAGTGACTGTGGAGCTCTCAGGTCATCAGGGAGGGAGTTCCACAGGCGGGGGGCAGCCACACAGAATGCTCGGTCTCCCATGGTCCTCAATTTGGTCCGAGGAATATGAAGGAAATTACTGTTCTGTGATCGTAGAGACCGGGTGGATGAATATGGTGCAAGAATGTCCTTTAGATAGTCAGGTGAAGTTCCATGTAAGCATTGATGTGTAATGAGAGCAGTTTTGTACTGAATTCTGTAGGTGACAGGAAGCCAATGGAGGTTATGGAGAATGGGTGTAATATGTTCAAAGCTTCTTTGTGCAAATAAAAATAATCAGCTGTTTTGTGCTCTTTCAGCTTGTTTCTGCTAGCTACAACATTTTTGTGCTTCTAACTTTTTTCTGTCAATTTCCTCTTTTTCAGATAATATCCACTTCGTTCAGCTTTTTTCTCCAAATTTCAACTTTTTCTGCTCTTTCAGCTACTATTTACGGTAGCTCTTTTGATGCAATTTTAGCCTTTTCAGCCAATTTCATATTTTTTAGCTCATTTTAGCTCTTTCCACTTCCTTCTGGTAGTTTACACTTTTTTTTTTTTTTTGCCTTTTCAGCTTTTCTTTCTCAAATTTTGCCTTTTTTAGCTAATATGCAAAAAATGTCTGCTTATTTATACTTAATTCAGCAAATATGTGTTCTTTCTAGGGATGCACCGATCCACATTTCTCAGTTCCGATCCGATACCGATACTTCATAACTGAGTATTGACCGATATCGATACTTTTCCGATCCAATACTGTTCAGGTATGTGACTCTGTATAATGAAACTTTCGTACCCAAACTATTCATTTTAACATTGTGTGAGATAAACCCAATGAAGACGCTCATAAGTCTTACAATAGGGAACCCACTGACTGTGGGCGACCGTGGTGTAGTGGTAATGGCAGTCGACCCCTGATCGGAAGGTTGGAGGTTCGAATCCCGCATCCGCCCACCATGTGTTGTGTGTCCCTGGGCAAGACACTTAACCCCGAGTTGCTCCCGGTAGGTCTGGATGGCGCCTTGCAAGGCAGGCTACCACTACCGGTGTATGAATGTCTGAATGAATGGGTGGATGGCTGGTATTGTAAAGCGCTTTGGGGCTCCTCACAGGGGGCTGGAAAGCGCTATATAAATAAGCTCCATTTACCATTTACCATTTACTTTAACAGCTCACAGGACAGGAGGCAAGTATACCACATACATGTCCTCCTTACTCATGGTGCAGCTGAAAAAAAACTAAAAAAGTCCTAAGCATGATGGGAAAGACAACACAGCCACTCTCCTTAACCACTAAGAGAGTGGATTTTGTTGTCTTTCCCATAATGCTTAGCGTTTTTTTAGTTTTTTCAGCTTTAGCTGGACAAACTATTGGTTATAACTATTGGTTATAATGGGTAAGACAACAAAACCCACTCTCTTAGTGGTTAAGGGGAGTGGCTGTGTTGTCTTTCCCATCATGCTTAGCGCTTTTTTAGTTTTTTTTCAGCTGCACCATGAGTAAGGAGGACATGTGTGTGGTATACTTGCCTCCTGTCCTGTGTGCTGTTAAAGTCAGTGGGTTCCCTATTGTAAGGCTTAAGAGTATCTTCATTAGGTTTAACTCATACCATGTTAAAGGAGACCACATATAGGTATTTAAAATGTTTATGTTATTTCTGTGTGCTATCTTGACAATATTAATTCATTTTAATACACAAAATAATTCTTAGATAATCAATTATACCCTTTTTAATTCTGCCATTTTTAACTTTCGTTTTGAACGACCGGTTTCTTGAAGTCCACGCCCTTCAAAGATCTGTTAACGCCCTCTGTAACAGCCAGTATCTGTAATGTGTTGTTGTTTTAAAATTAGCTCCTTTTTTATTACTCATTTGACTTACTGTTAGTGTTAGCTTAAGATAACTTACCGAAACCCGTCTGAGCGCGCCGCCATGAGCTGCTCCTTTTAGCATGAGACCTGCCGAATCCGAAGCTAATGTTAGCTTGTTCCTCTTCCGGTTTTCGCCAGCTCCGCTCGTTGCACGCGGAGATTTTGGGAGTTATCGCTGTTCCAGTCAAGACAACACAAAGTTTACCAAGTGTCTCCCGTAAATTAATCTGTAAGGAGAAGGTCCTCGCTGCTGCGAGGCTGCTGCGAGGCTGAAATGAGGCTGTACAGTTGAAGCTCCGCTCCATCGCGCCGGAAGAGGGTCCCGTCGCAACCGGTCCCTAAGCCGGGGGTCCGCTCGTTTAATTTTTGCCGGCTGCGCGTTGGCAGCGATCGCAAATACACTAAAAATTGAACTAAAACATAAAAATAACAATTATACTTTATTTATAAAGCCATTTAAAAAAAACACAGCTGCAACAAAGTGCTGTACACATGAAATTAAGAACATATAAACAAAAGATGAGATGAAATCATGAAAAACAACAGTCATGTGTTTAATACAGAAGTGGGTTGAGCCTAACCAGGGGTTGCTAGGTGAGGGGCTGGACTCAGGTTTGAGGTGATTGGCTACGGCCTGTGACGTCAATAACTGCAGGAAGTGTGAATCCTGGTGTATTTATCAAAAATAAATAAATCTACTTAGAGTAAATAAACCACTGGGTGCATTTTTTTGGCACAAGGACTGTTTTTTTATGAAGTTAATACCCAAAGTTGAGTAAAAAAAACGTTAAAAAGTGATTTTTGCATCTGTGGTCCCCTTTAAAAAGGGCAGTCATAGAATGTGATTGAACACAAGTGCTCTTTGAAGCTGGTATCGGAAAAATATCGGCAGGTTGGATCCGATATCCGATACTTAAATAATGCTGATATCGGATACCGATATCGATACTGGATCGGATCTGTCCCATCCCTAGTTCTTTCTGCTTTCTTCTGCTAATTTAGGCTTGCTCTTCCATTTCAGCTCCATTTCAACATGTTTTTATTCATTTATTTTTAGCTAGTTTTAGCTGTTTTTCAGCAAGTTTGTCTGCAATAAGCACTCCCACTGCATTTTTGCAGGAAAAGCAGTTTCTCTGGTTATTAATTAAAATGATCTGTTTGGACAGGGATAGTGGGACATGTTTGCACAAGAACGGATGAACTTGTGGAAATATTAGTGTACACGTGGACGAGTTATGTTCTCAGACATTACGGTACATTACAGATCACAAAACAGTTGAGAAGTTTCAATGTGTTCGACTGACACCTCCAAACATTATCATTTGTCATAACACCTAAAGTTAATCTTTAAAAACATAAACAGTCAGGGTTTACTTCCAAGTTTCAGAAGAAAGATCCTCGAGTTAATGCCCTTCAGAGAAATTACAGAGTTCCAGATTTATTTATTTTTTCAAAATAACTTAACTAAATGAGTTTCTCCAGAGGTTCCTCTCTGGACTTTATCTTTGATCTGCCAAGCTAATCGTGTTTCAGTCAAATAAGGCAAACGGGTGAAACCTTGCAGATGAAGCTGCTGCTGTTCTGGACTTGTTTGCATCCTGCAGGATTCACAGGAGATTAGAGATTACGGCTGTCAGCACTTTTCCAAGTTTTTTTTTCCCACAATCCCGCGTGTGTCTTCGGATGAGTAATTAACTGGTGTTAAATTCATTCTGATAAATGAGCGTTGACATTTTTAATGTCCTCTGAATATTTGTCATCATTTTAGTTTTTATAAAAGGGGTTTTATCCGTATTATAGACCATATGCAACATTTAAAACACGTGTATTGATCTTTTTTTTGGCCGTAGACATGTATCAGTTGAGCGTAAGAACATTTAAGCAAAATACTGACAATTATAATAATGAATAGTTTAGACATTTATGTCCTAGTCTTTCTCTTAGAGCCAAGTGGATTAGCTGACTTGGCTCCCTGTGTGGAATCTTTACATCTCCTCACAGACAGAAGCTCGGGGATCTTTCACCTCCTCATTGATGAATTTGTAGAGAGTTATAGCCGGAGCCTTGGGAAGGATTTGCACCACCTTGACATGTGAATGGCATCAAACTTTATCTTCCATGCCGAAAAATCTCCAGATGTGTGTTGGTATGTGTGAAACGTGACCGCTGGAGTTTGGTTTGTAGAATTAGACATACCAGAGCCGTGTTTACCCAGCTTTGATTTCTTAGATTAAAAGGAGCAGCGAGTGCGCAGTTGTGGCTGCTGCTGCGACTTTGCTCAGGCTCTCGCAGACAATCGGAGGGATGACATTCCTGTTTCCACCAGCCGGCGAGTTCTTTGGAAGGATTAACGCACGCCAGCTCATCACAAACGTAAACATTTAATCACACAGACGTTAGGCAAACACACGTGCATATTTGTTTTGCCACTTGATTTGGAGTTGTTTCTGGCCACCCACAGCAGTCCTGGCTTCAGCTTTTTATTTATTAATGCGTTTATTTATTTGGCTGTTGCGTTGCAGAAATGTGTAGCTGCAGAGAAAAGGCACTGATGGTTTTTGTCTCGCAGTGGTCCTTGTTGCCCAGAGTGTATTAAATGGTGGTCGTCTTCCAATTGGAAGGATGGGGGTTCAATTCCCAGTCCCTGCAGCATGCAGAAGTGCCTTAAGGCAAAACTCTGAGGACTTCACCACCCACAGATTGGTTGTTGGTGTTTGAATGAGAAAATAAAGATGCTTTATTTAGTGTGTTATTAATCTCTCTACTTGCATTTTAACAACATCCCAACTTTTTTGTAAATGGGTTGTAAATATTTGGCTTTTTTCCTTGCTAACAGTTAAAGTTGTATTTGCTGCAGCGTAGACTATGAAAAATTATTCAAATTAATTCATGTATTATTATCACTAGAATTGGTTTATATTTGTATGTTTTTCCAACCATTAAAAGATAACTCATTTTATCGTGTTATTCAGGACCAAACTATGTGATGTGTTTTGTATGAGCAACTCTTAATGAGATGTTTTCCTGCCCTTTCTGAAACAATTAAAAAAATGCCTTCATTACTTTATCTTGAACTTTTCTGTCTGTTGTCCAAACCACTGTACACATCCACGCCGTGCGCTTCTGTTTGTGATGGCCTTTAATGTTGTGTCTGTCTTTGCTGACAGCTCTGGCCTTTGGGAACGTTTTTAGTTATTTGTTTATTTAATTTTTTTGAATACTATATTATTGTATAATATTTTTATTTATTTTTATTTATTTTTATTTATTTTAACGGCAGCACGGTGGCACAACTGGTAGAGCTGCTGCCTCTCAGCGAGCAGGTCCCTGGTTCATATCTCGGCCGAGGGGCCTTCCTGGGTGGAGTTTGCATGTTCTCTCTGTGCATGCGTGGGTTTTCTCCAGGTACTCCAGTTTCCTCCCACAGACCAAAAACATGCATGTTAGACTGATTGGTAACTAAACTGTCTCTAGGTGTGAGCGAGAGCGTGAATGGTTTTGTCTCTATGTGTCCCTGTGATGGACTTGCGACCCGTACAGGCTGCACCCCGCCCCTCGCACAGTGGTTGCTGGACATGGGCACCGGCGACCCCCATGACCCAAAATGGAAGAAACGGGTAAAAGATAATGGATGGATGGATACTAGCATATTTAGTTACTTCTACTAGCATATTTAGTTACTGTACTTGTATTAGCATCTTTAGTTACTTGTACTAGCATATTTAGTTACTGTACTTGTATTAGCATATTTAGTTACTTGTACTAGCATACTGTATTTGGAATTGATCCTTGCACCAACAGTTTGTTGCCTTGGGTTCTTTCCAGCCACTGAACATGTGCTCCACTGCTTTATATGTTTCTTCAGATAACTCTGTCTGATGGTGACTCGTTCCACAACAAAACATTGTGAATTAACTTTGTAGTGGATCCCTTGCTGAGGCAACAGTACCACTGAGCCGTGGTGCTGCCATACTTCTTGGTCTGTTGCCTTCATACATCTCCTCCTACATTTTCAACCTTGGCTCTCGACGGAGGCAGTCGCTAGTCCTTTCCTCTCCCGTCCTGCTGCCTGCAGCTCCTCAGCAAAGCACCTCGAACGCAAATTAAGATGGATTGGAGGTTTGGGCATTCGATTCTACGAACAAGATTTCTACAGAAGAAAGGCACAAGGGGAGCCAGTCCACCCTCACAGAGTGACGAAGAGGATACGCCATGGATTCCTGTGGGTGTGGATGGTGTGCGTCTCGCTCTCTGTGCTGTGCTCTGTGGAGGTGAAGAATCTGGATTATATTGGATTACGATGGCAGCGCTTTGCTTTTTGGCGTTTGTGGAGCACTGGCCTATCGCAAAAGAGGGAGACTTCAGCAGGACTTAATGCCTGGAGCACCCGACGTCTGGTCTGCGCGGTGACCTCGAGAAATCAGCTGTTTGCGAGCTTATCCAGAGGGTGAACAGATCACCCTCGGATTGGGACTCTGGACGCTGTGGTCAACATCTGAGGTCAGAGCTTGGATCAGTGGAAAAAGTCCCGAATTGGATCACTTGGAACAGAGTCGCCCTTACAGACTGAAGGCTGCAGAAATTACAATGTGAGCCTGAAGTGAAAATATTTGTCAATTCTTATCTGACTCCCTTGGAAACAGCCTTGAAAAAGGCTGGATATCTAATTTCTCCTGAGATGTGCTTTACTGTGGACAAAACAGCTGCTCTCTTGTCTTGTCTGCTACCCCCCCGGAGAACTTTTCTATGAGCGTTATCGGAGGCCGGCTGGTCAGACTGTCGCTATCTGGAATGTCTCATGGACAGAATCCTCCCTGCCTCAGTCTCAACATGCAACATGTAACTGTCTTAAATGTGCTTATTGGTATAGTTTTTACTGTGTCATGCGGTGTCTTGGCAGACAAAATGTGATACATTTTTTTTAATACCAACGCTGTGACCCTCATGGTACTTTCCTTTTTTCACACCTTTGACCTTCATCCCGACACGGATGAGAGAGGCCGCGCTGAAGAACATGTCATGTGTTCTGAATAAGCAGCAGCTTTACACACTCACCCCATCTTCAGGATGACTGTGCGTACATATTCACGCTGTATTGGTGAAAACTGGTGCAATGTTAATAAAAGCTCTTTGAATCTTTGAATCTTTGAATCTACATGTCTCTGTGTGAGTGCAGCTACAGCGTGCACTCTCAGGACATGATTACCTGCAGTGTTCCTTCAGTGAGGACTGAACTTGGCAAAAGGACCTTCTCCTACTCCGCTCCTGTTTCCTGGAATATCTTGAAAAAAGATCTGAAGTTGTCGACTTTGACCTCTACAGGTGGCTTCAAACATCTGTTAAGTTCCTGGCAAGAACCAATGCAGACATGTATATTTTACATCGTTTTGTAATGTAGATGTTTAGTTTTCATATAATTTATTTTATTTACTTTTCATTTTATATGCTCTTTAAATGATTGTCTGTCGCTGTCTGAGCCTCATCTGTTCTTTGTTTGAAACATGTCTCTCTTGGCAATGAGTCCTTGTGACTCACTGAGACTGACCTGTATAAATAAAGGTTGACCATAAGCCCAGGGCTGCACCTTAGTGTATCAGTTTGTTTTATAGGCTACTGTAAGGATGAGCCCATGCCTGCATTAGTGATGGGGGCACTAATCATTGGCCAGGATGTGTGCTGCTGAAAACTCAAGTAACAACAAATGTCTTGCACAAATGTCTTGTCCTGCACCTACAGCTGACCTCAGATGCCCTGCGAGGTGGAGCATTTTTGGCTTCCCTCATGTTTTGTAAGTGATACAGTGATAAGTAAATGAGGCATCTGTAGAGAGTGTGAGTGCTGGAGGGTGTCTCTCATCGCATATACAATTTGGTATGTCCCTGCTTGTAAATCCCACCCGTGCTTTTCATGGCTTCATACCCCTACAACTAAGCTTCCGTTGTTCCACACAGTGTTTTGAAGGATGTCTTTCAGTGTTCCACATTCAAACAAAGTCCTCTCTCACCAGAGCGTGTTAAAAAAATCTCACTGAAGGGATCCAGTGGATATGCAGACCTCCACAGTATCTCATTCTCAGCAGGGTTTACAGGAAGAGAAGCCATGTTAAATGTGACTAACAAATCACTTTGTTTGTCCAACGGATTTTTCCAGACAGGATATTTTGGAAACCCATGTTGAAAGAGCTTTGTCACTGTACCATGAAAAGGCCGTAGGGCAGCACTTGTTTTCTCAATGAGGGTTGAAAAGCAGCGATCAGTACAAAAGTTGTGTTCTTTCAAAAAATGTGTAGCTCTGTGAAAACTCCTGAGGAAGTTAAAAAAAAAAAAAAGGTAGGGTGGGACAGATCCACATTCATTTTTCTACATCAACTCTTTTCAGATGAAGTGAGGCAGAATCTGAGTGACTTAATGCACAGAATCAAAGTAAAAAACAAAAAAACACAAACCATCATTTGAAGGTAATTTAGCTCCAAATATAAAATAATTATATTTGTCACTTCATGTTACTTTAGCTCTCTGCCCCTAAACATGAAAGTATA
>JBBPBX010027237.1:6213-17392 GCA_038048925.1 Garcialebias charrua | reverse complement strand
GCATTCAAGTCAGGAGATAAAGAGGAGCTGAGAAAGAGCAGGAAAGAACTGGTGGATGGCATTAAGGAAGCCAAGGCCATGTATGCACAGAGGATCGAGGGACAGTTCACCTCACAAGACCCACGGAGCATGTGGAAGGGTATTAAATGCATAACAGATTACAAAGGCAAGAACAAACAATGTCCCAAGGACCCATCTCTGCCTGATGCCCTCAATAAGTTTTATGCACGTTTTGAAGATCCAAACAGACCAGCTAGCACCAGACTCACCTCATCACCAGATGAAGAGCATCTCAGAGTGACCGCAGCAGAAGTGAGAGGCAGTCTCAGAAGGATTAATCCTCATAAAGCAACCGGACCAGACAACATCCCAGGGAAAGTTCTGAAGGAATGTGCGGACCAGCTCTGTGAGGTGCTGGCTGACATCTTCACCACCTCACTTGCACTGGAGTCAGTTCCCACCTGCCTGAAGACCGCGACCATCATCCCAGTCCCAAAGAGCTCCACAGTGACTGGTCTGAATGACTATAGACCGGTGGCCCTCACCCCGATAGTCGCTAAATGTTTTGAGAAACTGGTCATGTCCCACATCAAGGCAACCGTCAACATCAACGAGGACCCTCATCAATATGCATACCGCGAGAACCGATCAACAGAGGACGCCATCTCCTCTGTGGTCCACACTGCTCTCACCCACCTGGATCAGAAGGACTCATACGTGCGTCTGCTCTTTGTGGACTTCACATCTGCCTTCAACACCATGATCCCCCAAACTCTGATAGACAAACTATCTACACTTGGACTAAGCCCCTCCATTTGTAACTGGGTACTAGACTTCTTAACAAACAGACCACAGTCCGTGAAGATCCACAACTTCTCCTCCTCCACCATAACCCTCAGCACTGGCTCTCCCCAAGGATGTGTGCTGAGCCCTCTTCTGTTCACTCTGCTCACATATGATTGTACAGCCACACATCCAGGCTGTCATATTGTTAAGTTTGCAGATGATACAGCGGTGGTGGGATGCATCACAAACAATGATGAGTCCAGCTACAGACAGGAGGTGGAACACCTGGAGAGCTGGTGCAAAGAGAATAATCTTCACATGAATGTGAAGAAGACAAAGGAGATGATTGTGGACTTCAGAAGGAACAAACACACCCATGCCCCACTGAACATAGGTGGATCTGCGGTGGAAGTGGTCTCCAGCTACAAATACTTGGGTGTACACTTGAATGATAACCTCAGCTGGAGCAACAACACCACCAGCCTGATCAAGAAAGGTCATCAGAGACTCTACTTCCTCAGACGGCTGAGACGAGCTGGTCTGAGCAGCCCAGTTCTCACCTCCTTCTACAGGTGTGCAGTGGAGAGCATCCTGTGCTCCAGCATCAACGTGTGGCATGGAGGCTGCACAGTTGCAGAGAGGAAAGCTCTACAGAGAGTGGTGAAGGCTGCACAGAAGTCTGTTGGAGTCAGTCTCCCCACCATCACAGACATTTACACCTCCAGATGCAGGAAAAGAGCCACCTGCATCATGAAAGACCTCACTCACCCAGCACACTCACTCTTTGCCCCACTCCCCTCAGGACGGAGGTTGAGGAGCATCAAATGTAGAACCACTAGACTGAGGAACAGCTTCTACCCTGAGGCTGTTAGACTCATGAATAAATAAATAATAAGAATAAACACTGCAAAATATCACATCATGCTGATGCTGATCTGTTTTCTTGTTGCTGTGTTCATCTGTGACCATCTGCTCATACAGACTCATGTTCGTGCTGCTGTTTATAATGATGTTTTTCCACCACTTTAGGGCTTAGTGTATTACTAGTTGATGTTTCTCTTAGTTAATTCTAGTTGTTATTACTGTTTTTCTCTTGCATTTGTTGTTGGATGTAACTGGGACCCCGTGTACATAATCTTGTTTTCATCACATGTACCACATGCGGTGCAAATGACAATAAAGACTCTCTGACTCTGACTTACAGATAATTGTTGAGGTCGTAGCAGGAGTTGAGTAATCAAATGTCCAAAATGTGAATAGTGGTGAAGATCCCAAACAGGTAGGCAAGTGGTGGTGGCACAGAGCAAATGAACAGCCAAACGTTTCACGTCGTGTAAACTGGGCCTCAGACTGGCTGCTCTGTCTGTCAATCAAGAGACAAATTTCGTAGATGGATGATTGGCAGACATCTGTTTTTTAATGGCATGTGATCTACCCAGAATACCTTTGAGATCGACCAGTAGCTCATGATCGACGTATTGGGCACCCCTGATATAAACTGTTTTGGAAACATTGAGTTGATCTTCCCTGTTTAGCTTTCTGTTCTTTTGAAGTTTATTGTTTTACAAACTGCTAATAAATGATCAATAATCAGTATGAATAATACGTCAGTCAGCCTCTACAGGATCCTAACACTCAGGGCTCTCTGACTTCTGGACTGACCAGTGATTGAACCTGCAATTCTTTTTTTCTCTTTTCAGTTTAGCCCTTAGCTAAAGTCTGTCGTCAGTATACCCAGAAAAGAAGAATACAACCACCACAATGCCCGCTCAGAGATGAGCTGTCAGAGTCCTTGAAACACTATCCTTTCTCAGACCATTGCACCGGGTGTTTTTACCACTATTGTATCTTTGGGCTTCAGCGCTTACGTCATTTGGGGAGAGTTTTTCTGAGAAATTATTTTACAGAGCAGACATAAGACTAATGTTCAGTGAAGTTCAGCTTGGGTAGCGGCTTTTCTTTTATGCCTCCCCAAGTGGAGAACGTTGTCTGGATTTAATGCCAATAACGATACAGCCCTCAAGTGGATATTACAGCCATTAAAATTATGACAGTAAAACATTAGTATGATGAAATGATGCAATAAAAGTTTCAAATCTTCCTGGATGCTTTAGTTATTGTAGCTGGTGTGACTTCAACAGCTCTTTCCAGTGTTTTCGGCTGCAGGTCTATGCCAGGCTTTTCCAAAAGCCGGTTGGCATTTCATAAAGGGAACAGAAGTGCTGAGCAGCAGCAGCAGTCCTGAATTATTGGGCTTTTAAGAGAGTCATGGTAATTGTCACCGCCAAAAGTTTTAAGTCTAAAACCTTTCAGCTTCGAAGTTGGTCCTTTTTGTGGGGGAGAAGTTCTTGTGCATGCTCCCTTTATGGAAAAGAGGCAGGGAAAGGCTAATTTATTTGTACGGCACATTTCTTCCCAGGAGGCAACTCAAGGTGCTTTAAAGAATAAAAACAAGTTAACAAGGCAAACTGCCTATGCCCACACACACCAAGACACAATGTTAAAATATTTAAATACCATTATTACAAGCAGCAAAAAACAGTTAGAAATCAATTAGTAAATAAGGATGTCTTTAATTTAGATTTAAATATGATCAGATCAGACTCAGGCCTGAGCTCTTCAGGCAGTTTGTTCCACATGTGAGGGACATGCAAACTAAAAGCAGCTTCACCACGTTTGGATCTGATTTGTGGATCAACTAATACGTAATTCTGTGTTTGCTGGTCTGAGGGGTCTGGGTGGTTCATTTTGCACAAGATGATCCGGTAAGCACTGTGGAGTTGAACCGTTCAGTGCTTTATGGACAAGAAGGAATATTTTGTATTCTATAAGAAACTGGTAACCAGTGGAGTGAATGAAGAACCAGACTTATATGCTGAACTTTATTGGTCTTTGTTAAGACCCTGGCAGTGGCATTCTGGACCAGCTGGAGTTGTTCAGTTGTTATTTTTTGGCAGACCTTGGAGTAATCCACTACAGTAATCTAGCTGACTGGAAATGAAAGCATAAACGAGGATTTCAAGATTCGGTTTTGAAACCGGGCAGCACAGTGGCGCAGTTGGTAGAGCTGCCACCTTTCAGCGAGCAGGTTGCTGGTTGAAATTCTGGCTGGGGGCCTTTCTGAGTGAATCAAAAAGGCGTTCAATACAAGATCAACTGGACTTTATTTGTAACAGAAAACATTTCGACTCCCATCCAGGAGGCTTTCTCAATTCCATGAACAACTGTGAGAAGTTTGGAGTTATAACAGAACCACGCACCATCATATGTAAATTTCAAGCTGAGGTAACACATACATGTAAATTGACAGATCACACCTTAACAGTAGGGGGTTCACTTGAGGTCTCTGACAGAAGAAACAACACTGTATGTAAATTGACAAAAAACAACTTTGAGAAGCCTCTGTTTGTTGGTTGGGAGTTGTTTTTTGTCAATTTACATACAGTGTTGTGTCTTCTGTCAGAGACCTCAAGGGAACCCCCTACTGTTAAGGTGTGATCTGTCAATTTACATGTATGTGTTACCTCAGCTTGAAATTTACATATGATGGTGCGTGGTTCTGTTATAACTCCAAACTTCTCACAGTTGTTCATGGAATTGAGAAAGCCTCCTGGATGGGAGTCGAAACGTTTTCTGTTACAAATAAAGTCCAGTTGATCTTGTATTGAACGCCTTTTTGATTTATCATGTCCTGGACGACTGAGAATCTTCACCAGCATCTTTCTGAGTGAAGTTTGCATGTTCTTTTCGTGCTGCGTGGGTTTTCTTCAGGTACTCCAGTTTCCTCCCACAGACCAAAAATGCTGACTGATTGGTAACTCTATTGTCTCTAGGTGAGAGAGAGACTCAATGGTTGTCTTGTTTGTCTCTATGTGTCCCTATGATGGGACTGAAGACCTGTCCCAGTGTCCCCCGCCTCTCACACAGTGATAGCTGGATATGGGCACCAGTGACCAAAATAGGAAGAAGCGAGTAAAGATACAGTAATAGATGGTTGTATGGATGATGTATGGAGGGAGGGATGAATTGAGGGAAGGATGGATGTATGGATGGACGTACATATGGATGGATGGTTCTGAAACAAAGTCTCTGATCCTTGCAACATTTTTAAGATAGTAAAAAGGTGATTTAGATATTTAAATCTGGATTCACTGTGACTCCAAGGCTCCTAAGTTGACTCTTCTGTTTGAAACACAGACTGCTGAGATCATCAGTCGTTTTGTTTCTCTGCTCGTCCACCAACAATATCAACCTCTGTTTTGTTCTTATTTAAGTGGAGCAAATGAGCCGGAGAACAAAAGATTGAGGCTTGCTTATTGTGTGGTCCCCTGTTGTTCTCCCCGTTCATCCCTCTGGTTTTTGTTTCAAAGACCTGTCCCTTCAGCACTTGTCAAAGTCCTTCCTTTAATGACTGGAGTTCCATTGCATAGGTTTGTGGTCAGGGTGCAGAATCACAAGGTCTGTGCATGTGTGTGTGCATTCCTACACATGGCAGTGATTGGGAACATTTTGCTTTTAGTTACTTCTTCAGAGGATTATATACCACTTTGTTTAGTGATCCTAATTATACTATCAGTTAATTATAAGTTGTAACTTTTATCCTGCGGGGGAAATGACATCAACCTCACCAGGCCACCAAGAGATTGAACACAAAAAACAACCGATGCAACAGCAGCTCTGATGTAAGTGGAAAAAAAGTTGTTTCAACGTTGAACTGTGTCACTTCTCCACTGTTACCTATAGTTCTTACACTAATGCGTATAAATGAGACGTTTGGCTGGGGAACCCTTCCAGTGACAACGTGAAGCCGTTGATCGTTATGAAGTGGGAAGTGAGGTTCCCTCACGTCTAGTAATAGTAAAGAGAATCTTGTTAAAACAGTGCCTTTAAAAGAAGAAGAAAGAAAGCCCTGACTGCAGACACGGTTTTACACTTACACTCAAGAACATTTGAACATTAAATCCACATTGTTAATAAGCTACAAGAGCCAATTATCTTAAAACGGACTGGACTATTAATCTGACTAATTTGCTTTTGAGTTTCATCTAATTGTTCCGTTTTGCCTTTAAGTTTTGTTTCTCATGTCTGTCCAAATGCTGCACATCAGTTCTGCTGCACTGATACATATTAAGCCTTGAGCTTGCTGGTTTGCCTGTTTAGCCTCTGAAGGGACAGAGACGGTGGAGAACCGGCCCAGTCGGTGCTGGTGGACATGGGTCTAATGATAATGAAGCTTTGGAGACACGTAAATCCTCAAAGATCACATTACACCCCAATAGCCGTGTTTCCATCAAGGTTTCTAGCTGCGCAATTTGAAATAGCGCAGCAGAAAAGCTTAATGGAAACGGCAAATTGCGAGGTTACTTCCTGAATTACGCTAAAAAGTTTATACGCTCGCTTGAGGTGGTTTTTGGGATTTGAGATGCGCTAAACGACAGATGGAAACACATTTTCCGACTCATTTCTGACGTAGCGAAAATTCACGTCACGTGACGTTCAGCTGTTTCCGCTCCGGACAACATGTAACATCGCTAAAACTAGTTGGCATGACAGAATAAATACAACTCGCCCGATAGCAACACGTACCTGAAATATTCTCTCCATTTTGACGAGATGTGTGGCCGGGTTCTGTTTTCAACCGCTACTTCCTGTTTACTGTAGACATGCGCAGTGCTGACGTCTGACGTAATGACGCTGACGTCTGACGTAATGACGCTGACGTCTGACGTAATGACGCTGTGCGCGGCTTGGAAGAAGCGCTTCAAGCCAGTAGATGGAAACACTTCTGATCTGCATTAATTTGTATTTACATATTTGCGAGGTAGCTCAAAATACGAAATGAAAATGGATGGAAACACAGCTAAAGTGTGTGTGTGTGCAGTCTGTGCATGTGTTTGCTCTTTTGAGTGCATGTACCCCTGCACACGTCTGCCTCTGGTAGATGTTAGCATGTCCTCAACAATCTGCTCATCTGGAAGCTGATGAACTCAGCCTGAATATTCTTCAAGAGAAAGAGGCTCAACGTAATGACCAAACTCTGGATGTGCAATTTCAGCAAAAACACGTCAAATTTGTTAGATAGTAACCTCCCCCGTCCAGTCTGGTTCTGCTGGTCCCCTCGAATCCCTTCAAGTCCCACCTCCTAGCAGTCACCTCTACAAATTTATGATTGAGTGATTCATGCTTGTCCCGTCTTGTGCTGATTTCATCCTTTGCTCATGCAGCGCTGATGGATACAGCACAAGCATCACAACAAATAAATTAAAAGCAAAGAAAGCATCTTAACAAGTGCTAATCTCATCTGGACTTATGATGTCACCTGATTCATGTTTTTGTTGAAAAAATGATTGTGTTGAAACAGCTGAACATAAAAGTACATTTTCTTACTCCCAGTCCTGCAGCTGAAAACCTTTCTCATGAAGAGAAGCCTGTTCTGCTAATCCTACTAACTGGGAATCTTTTGTTTTACTTCATTGTCACTGGTCCGATGGATTAACATGGAGGGAGATGCGTTTATTCTGTTAGTATAGCTGAGTTCACCCGTGACCATAGTTTCCATTTCATAATCCTTTCAAAATAAACTATGATGGCATGGTAGCTGTGACATTGACATAAAGCACGCCAATGACTGGAAACACCTTTAGGAATTGTAGTGTTTCAGTTTAAAGCTGCACTATGTAACTTTGTAATGCAGTCTGTAACTTTTCTAACAATATATTTTTAACATATTTCTTCACTCTGTCACTATCTATTGACAAACTGATGTTAGACCAAGTAATCTCTGAAAAAAACTATAGTCCCCTTGCTTCTCTATCAGCATTTATAAAAACACTAAAAACACAGAGTGACCCGGACAATGACCAGCCAATAAAAACAGAGTTGTTTGTCACGCCCCAACCCACGCCCCCGCCTGTCCCAGCCCCAGCGCCGCGGCTCGTTCTCATTCAAAGGATTGCAAAGCGATGCAGGACTGTTTTGTATGTGACACAAATGTATTAAATATCCCTTCTTCATCCCAGAGCTGGACTTTTATTTTGTTTTTTTGCCAAAAGTCAAGTGATCGCTTCATCCTTCACTGACAGGAATGAGGAAATGGATTTGTCACGACTCACGAGCGAATTAAATCATGTCCAAAGTGGCTGGTGAAGCTCTGCTGATTTCAGGGTGTTTTTGTGTTGTTGGACGAGTGATTCATGGTTTTATTATATTTTTTAGAACGTTATATTAACATATAATCACAGAACTTCGCAGCGCAGAGACAGGACATGTAGTGGGGGCGGAGCATTCCAGACATACCAGACCTGCACTGACAGAAAGAGGAAGTCACGAGCGAATTAAATCATGTCCAACGTGGCTGCGTGAAGCTCTGCTGATTTCAGGGTGTTTTTGTGTTGTTGGACCAGTGCTTCATGGTTTTATTATATTTTTTAAAACGTTTTATTAACATATAATCACAGAATATTGAAGCGCTCCGAGCGGACATTCAGCAGGGGGCGGAGCTGCGAACTCAAGTCCGACAGAGAACGGACTGTGGCTCCTCCTCAGAGTCATATATGGCTCTGAGGGGGAGGGAGCAGAATGCTTTTCCCTGATGAAAATTTTTCTAAGTCCCAGCGTCCTCCAGAAATTACATAGTGAACCTTTGAGGTAACCATGTGATCCAAAAGATGGCTCTGACCATTGCTTTAATCTATGAAATTGGCCCATTTTAAACCATCCATCATCTTCCTCTTGTTCTGGACTCAGGTCTCTGGAGCAGCATCTTGAGCAGGGAGGTCCAGACATCTCTCTCCACAGTCTCTTCCAGTTCTTCTAGGAGGACTCCAAGGTGTTCCCAGGTCAACAGAGAGACATAGTCTCTCCAGCGTGTCCTGGGTTGTCCCCGGGGTCTCCTCCCAGTTGGACATGCCCGATGCACCTCCCTAGGGAGGTGTCCGGGAAGAATCCTTACCAGATGCCCAAACCACCCCAACTGGCTCCTCTGGATGTGGAGGAGCAGTGGTTCTCCTCTGAGTCTCTCCTGATAACTGAACTTCTGTCTCTGAGGGAGAGTCCAGCTACTCTGCAGAGGAAACTCATTTCAACCTCCTGGATCCACCATCTCATTCTTTCAGTCTCTACCAGAGTTCATGACCAGAGGTGAGGGGAGGAACATAGACCGACCAATAAACAGAGAGCTTTCTTCACCACAACGGACCGGCACAGAGTCCACAACACTGCAGATGCTGGACCAATCCGTCTGTCAACCTCACGCTCCATTCTTCTCTCACTCGTGAACAAAACCCAGAGATACTTGAACTCCTCCACTTGAGGCAGAACCTCACCCTCGACCTGAAGAGAACAATCCACCCTTTACTGACTGAGGACCATGACCTCAGGTCTGGAGGTGCTGGTTCTAATCCCAGCTGCTTCACACTCGGCTAAAGATCACGGCACAGTATTACCAGCAGGACCACATCATCTGTAAAGAGCAGAGATGGATCCTGAGGGCATCCAACAGGAATCCCTCCGCCCCCTGACTGCACCGAGAAGTTCTGTCCATAAAACTTGACTCGGTGATGCTGGACAGCCCTGGAGGAGTCCAACTCCCACCCTGAAGGGTCCGACTTACTACCAGCAATGAGAACCAAACTCACACCGCTTGTATAGAGACTGAACAGCTGGTAACAACTGGCCTCCAATCCATCACAGAGCACCCTCCACAGTGCACCTTGAGGAACACGGTGAAATCCTTCTCCAAGTCCACAAAGCACATGCAGACTGGATGGGCAAACTCCCATGACCCCTCGAGGACCCTAATGAGGGTAAAGAGCTGGTCCATTTTTAACTAGACTTTAAACATTTGAAATTGTTTCCTATCCCTACACCAAACTGTCAGCAGCTGGCCATGACAGAACCTGTTAGAACCATCTTCTTCTTGTATTTCCATCTTTATCAGTTTCCTGAGCGACATCGTTCTGTGTGCACTCTTTTCAAGCTGGAAACATTTCAGCATGTTCACTAAATGACTTTGAGGACTCTCGGTTTGTTGTGGTTAAGTAACTCGACCCTTCTCATGTGCTGCTGCTGCTTTTTTTTTTAGTTCAACCAGTTGAACAAGCAGCAGTTGTGACTACTTTAAGCTGTGCCACGCGTCAGTGAAGAGCTAAAGTCATATTTGCATTCCACCGTGCAAGCAACTGCTTGATTTAATATGCTGTTTTATGAAGCATGATTCATATTTCAAAAGCCTCCTGTCTGGAGTGGAAATGACTCTGCTGAGACGGGCTTCAAACTTTGATCCTCCTTGGTGATCTTGGTTTGCTTCTGCTTCTGCTCGTGTGTGTGCAGAGTGGTGTGTGTGTTTCAGAGAGCGGAGCGATTAGCTGTTGTTTGATTCCTGGAGTTGCCTTCAACGTGTTTTACACAACACAAACTTCTCATGGCTTCGCCTTCGTCCTCGTCCGTGCACTTGGGTGGTAATGATGACTTTGCTCATCTCACTTCTCATCACCGCAGCTTTGAGCTCCTCTGAACACATGTTCAGTTTTAAACACTTCATGAAGACGTGACGGCTTTCAGATAGGAGCTACAAGAATGCTTTGATGTGATCGACAATGAAGAATGTTCTTCACGTTGACATTCTCTCTTTCTTTGTACCAGTAATTAAACCACAAAACAGTAACTTTGGAAAACAATTTGAAGATCGGAAAATATTTCTTTGATTAATTTGTAAATATGAACAAATTCTTTGAAATTGCAGAATGTGCTGAAACATCATAAATCCATTTACAGCTATTATACTTCAATCACAGTTTTTTTGTTTGTTTTTGCCTGTATTTGTGTAAGTCTACATTTCTTACCAGTACCTTCATCCTCCCATTTTTTGCCAGGACACAGAGCAGTGGGAGAGGTCAGTGTTGAGGGTGGCTGAGATGGCGTCGGCCTTGATTCGGAGCCGAAACCCGGCCTTGGTGGGGCAGCTTCTACAGGCATGAGGAGGAGCAGCGTCCACATGAGATCCTGAAAATGTGACTGAGGGCTGCTGGACTGAAACTCATTTTATCTACATTCAAAGTGACTTCAGCGTGCATCAAGAAAGAGCTACATGATGGACACAAACACCAGCAGAGCATGAGGTACTCTGACTTTCACCTGCATCTCCTGCCATGCAGCTCAGTCATACTTTTGCTTGTTTGTTTGTTGAAAAATAAACCGATCTTAAACTGTCGTGTGATTTTACTTTCATCTATTTCATTTTTTACCCCAGTAGCAGAGCGAAGAGGAGAATAGGAAATATTGTCTGTTTATCTGTCCATCCGTCTTATGAGCTGAATAATAGAAAAAATAACCGACTTCTGTTTTGGTGTATGGCTGCACCTATCAAGAATACGGTTGTATCGTCAAAATCCAA
>JBBPBX010027236.1:0-30731 GCA_038048925.1 Garcialebias charrua | reverse complement strand
GGACTAAGTTTGGGATCAGGTGTGGGACTGGGTTTGGGAGCAGGTGTGGGACCATGTTTGGCATCTGGTTTGGGATCAGGTGTTGGACTTGGTTTGGCATCTGGTTTGGGATCAGGTGTGGGACTGGGTTTGGGAGCAGGTGTGGGAGGGATCAGGTGTTGGACTGGGTTTGGCATCTGGTTTGGGATCAGGTGTGGGACTGGGTTTGGGAGCAGGTGTGGGACCATGTTTGGCATCTGGTTTGGGATCAGGTGTTGGACTGGGTTTGGCATCTGGTTTGGGATCAGGTGTGGGACTGGGTTTGGGAGCAGGTGTGGGACTGGGTTTGGCATCTGGTTTGGGATCAGGTGTGGGACTGGGTTTGGGAGCAGGTGTGGGACTGGGTTTGGACGGTAGGGATCAGGTGTTGGACTGGGTTTGGCATCTGGTTTGGGATCAGGTGTGGGACTGGGTTTGGGAGCAGGTGTGGGACTAAGTTTGGGATCAGGTGTTGGACTGGGTTTGGGATCAGGTGTGGGACGTTTGGGATCAGGTGTGGGACTGGGTTTGGGAGCAGGTGTGGGACTAAGTTTGGGATCAGGTGTTGGACTGGGTTTGGCATCTGGTTTGGGATCAGGTGTGGGACTGGGTTTGGGAGCAGGTGTGGGACTAAGTTTGGGATCAGGTGTTGGACTGGGTTTGGGAGCAGGTGTGGGACTAAGTTTGGGATCAGGTGTTGGACTGGGTTTGGGAGCAGGTGTGGGACCGGGTGTGGGACCATGTTTGGCATCTGGTTTGGGATCAGGTGTGGGACTGGGTTTGGGATCTGGTTTGGGACCAGGTGTGGGACCGGGTGTGGGACTGGGTTTGGGACCAGGTGTGGGTCCAGGTGTGAAGTGGTTCTGGTTCTAAGACTCTCCCTGACATCTTCCTGAGGACCATGTTGTTTCTGACTCGTTTCCTGTTTGTGTTTCCAACAGAACCTCCACAGCTTCCTCTCTGGGTGCTGAACAAGGTGAGCACAGCTTGTGAACCAGATCCAGTCCAGACCTGCTGCTCATGAGTCCTGGGGGGTGTCGGGTCTCAGTCAGGAGCTGTTCGGTCTCATTAATGGATCAGCAGCAAACTGAGATCAGATCCATCAGAACTCACCTGAGCTCAGGTTGTTGTTGCAGGGTTTGTCCATCAGGTGGCGCCGATAGGTTTCATCTGATCTGTAGTTCTGTTTCAGATGCAGAACTGATCCGCTGCGTCCAGAACCAGAACCTGAACAAGGTGAGTCGATTCAGTGTCAGGAGACCTAAAGCTGCAGTCTGTAGTTTTTGGAACACATTGGAACTTAGAAAAAATTTGAACAGAGACACGTTTCTGGTCCCTCCCCCTCAGAGCCATATATGGCTCTGCTCCCCCTTGCTCTCGCTGAACTTCAGCTCAGCCTCCTTAGCTCCGCCTCCACTGCATGTCCTGTCGCAGCCGCTGCGATATTCTGTGTTTATATGTTAATAAAACGTTCTAAAAAATAAAATAAAAACATGGAGCGCTGGTCCAGCACACCAGAACACCATGAAATCTGCAGAGCCTTGCGCAGCCACGTTGAACCAGAGTTTAATTCGCTCGTGACAAATTCATTCATTTCCTCATCATTTCAGTCATGGAGTCAGCGGAGGAGGAAGCGATCACTTGACTTTTGGCAAAAAAAAACAAAAGAAAAGTCCAGATCAGGGATGAAGAAGGGGAATTTAATACATTTGTGTCACATACAAAACAGTTCTGCATCGCTTTGCAATCCTTTGAACGAGAACGTGCGCGGCCGCTGGGGCTGGGACAGGCGGGGGGCGTGAGAAGCTCTGTTTTTATTGGCTGGTTAAAAACTCTATTTTTATTGGCTGGTTAACGGCGGGTCACTGTGGGTTTTTAGAAATGTTTATAGTTTTTTTCAGAGATTACTTGTCTAACATCAGTCTGTCAGAAGATAGTGACAGAGTGAAGACATATGTTAAAAAATATATTTTTAGAAAACTTGCATACTGCAGCTTTAAACCTTCAAAACTTTTAGTTTAAGAATAAAAAACATTTTCAGCCTCTGTTCCACTTTTTCTTGGTTCTTTTCGTCTCTTCTTGAGAAGCAGCACCTGAGGTTTTTTATTTCTTCTGCTCTGATTATTTTTATTTGCTTTTAATCTGCTTTTGTTTGTTTAACAGAAATTATATTGTTGTTGTTTTTATATGTTGTCCAGCGTTTAGTCAAACTTGTTGTTGTAAATGTTTTTACGAGGTGTTCTCGGTTTAAATCACTTCCTGGTCAGGATCTCCCACCTTTTCTTCACATTAAACATATTGTTATTGACCTTTGACCTGTATGACGTTGTTCTGTTCTGGTGCAGCTGACGGAGCTCCACCAGCAGGGCGTGGACCTCCTGCTGCAGGACGCAGGCGGATGCACGCTGCTGCACCGCGCCGTGCAGACCGGCAGCAAGGAAGTCGTCAAGTACCTCATAGACCACGGTGAGTCTGAATGGTACCAGAACCCGGGTCTTTTCTGGAGGATTTGCTGGTTCTAAGCAGGAAGAGGCAGAAGGTCCTGGTTCTGCTTCTGTGCAGCAGGGTTGCTATGGTAACAGATGCTGAAGACTTCAGAGTTTTACATAATTTCTTTGAGTCTGTTTTAATGAGAAAACTCACCAGAACCCGACCCGGCATCGGATCAGAAAATGTTTTTTTATTATTATTTATTTATTCCAGTTTAGATCCTGAAACCAGACCGAGATCTGAGGACTTATTCAAATATAATTCACTGACATGTCAATCATCCATTTTGATCAAACTGGTTTGCATAAAAATATAAAAAATATTAAATGTTAAATGTACCGGTATTCAGTCATAAAATGTTGTTTATTTAGTTTGTTTTGCTTCACAGTTTGGAAAACTCGAGTTTAACTTTCACGTTTTTCAGGTCAAAATAAATTTAAACAAAAATTGAAGAAACGTTTGATTCCAGACTGATTTAATTTTCTAAAAAACAAACAGAAGTTTCTGAAACAAGCAGAGAATTAATTTTTGATGATCCTAAATCAAATGTAAATTTATCCTGATGCAGCGTTCAGTAATTTAAAAGAAGCCCATAGAAATTAAAACTGCATCACCAAACAAACTGGTTAAAAAAGTAAAATTTACAGATTATTCATCTTTATTAATGACCTGTTCTTATGATGTTGTTCTTAATCTGTTGTTAATAATCTGTTATTAATAATCTGTAAATGCAGTCCAGAGTTTTGTGAAAAAAGTGTCAAAATCTAGATTGTTTTCTGAAACTTTTAAAGAATTTACAGTATATATATTTTTTTATATATATAAATTTATTTATGATTTTTCAGAATTAAACAACAGAGACAGAAGAAGAAAAGAATAGACAACAACAAAAAGTAAACAAGTACAACAAAACCAAAAATCAAAACAGTGTCAGCTTACTGGAGAATATATAAAAAGAGGACAAAATGTGTGTACATGCAGTCCGTAGCGCGTAATCAAGCACGAGGCAGAGTCAAAGGGAACAACAGACATTGCTGGCGACATTGTATCAAACAGTTCACCATAAAACACGAGATATCAATAAAAGATGAAAGCAATAAAATATAATGACATTAATAGCAATAATAATAGAGAAGAAAAAAATACAGGTCTGGATGAGTACGACAGTCATTTTAACCCATTATTTTGTATGTATCTATTGAAAGGACCCCACACTTCAATGAACTTATGATGGTTGCCTGACAAAGAGTATCGAATTTCTTCAAGATAGGTACAGGACACCACTTCTTAAAACAAGGAGGGGTAGAGGACTTCCATTCCCGCAGAATAACCCGTTTTGCAACCACTAAACCAAACGTTAGAGCCTGTTGCAGAGACATGGGAAGAGTAAAGCTAGGTTTATTTATACTCTTGTCTCACGTCTTTTACCCCCTGTTGAGTGAACCCAGCGATGACGCAATTGCGTGTGTGTCACCGACCGCATTGAGTGTTTATACATAGTTCCCATGTGACGTCACATCTGTGGAATGTCCTGGTGGATCCTCATACAGGGAGGCAGAGCTGCAGTAAGAGCGCAGTCTAATGGCTGTGTATTTTTCACGTTGTTTTTTTTTTGTTAATTTCTAATTAATTGCAATGGTTACTTTGTGTTGGGTCAGTGGGTGTTCCAGTCGGGTAGACGTTTGGGCAACGCGCAGGTTTCACTTGATAAATGGATGGATGGATAGATGGATTGATGGATGGATGATGGATGGAAGGATTAAGGATGGATGGATGATGGATGGATGGATGATGATATATGGATGGATGGATGGATGGATGGATAGTAAATGGATGTATGGATGATGTATGGATGATTGATGGATGATAGATGGATGGATGGATGGATGCTAGATGGCTGGATGGAAGAATGGATGATAGATGATGGATGGATAGCTGGATGGATGGATTGTTGATAATGGATGGATGGATGGATGGATGATAAATGTCTGGATGGAAGAATGGATATATGGATGATTGATGGATGATAAATGGATGGATGGATGATTGATGGATGATAGATGGATGGATGGATGGGTGGATGATGGATGGATGGATGCTAGATGGCTGGATGGAAGAATGGATGGATAGATGATGGATGGATGGATAGCTGGATGGATGGATTGGTGGATAATGGATGGATGGATGATAAATGTCTGGATGGAAGAATGGATAGATGGATGATTGATGGATGATAAATGGATGGATGGATGATTGATGGATGATAGATGGATGGATGGGTGGATGATGGATGGATGGATGCTAGATGGCTGGATGGAAAAATGGATGGATAGATGATGGATGGATGGATAGCTGGATGGATGGATTGGTGGATAAAGGATGGATGGATGGATGGATGGATCATGATATATGGATGATGTATGGATGGTGAATGGATGTATGGATGATGTATGGATGATTGATAGATGATAGATGGATGATGGATGGATGGATGATGGATTGATGGATGCTAGAGGGCTGGATGGAAGAATGGATGGATAGATGATGGATAGATGATGGATGGATAGCTGGATGGATGGGTTGTTGATAATGGCTCGATGGATGGATGGATGGATGATAAATGTCTGGATGGAAGAATGGATAGATGGATGATTGATGGAAGATAAATGGATGGATGGATGATTGATGGATGATAGATGGATGGATGGGTGGATGATGGATGGATGGATGCTAGATGGCTGGATGGTAGAATGGATGGATAGCTGGATGAATGGATTTGTGGATAATCAGAGTCAGAGTCAGAGTCAGAGAGTCAGAGAGAATTTATTGTCATTTGCACCGCATGTAGTACATGTGTTGAAAACGAGATTATGTACACAGGGTCCCAGTTACATCCAACAACAAATGCAAGAGAAATACAATAATAACATCTAGGATTAACTAAGAGAGACATCACATCAGCTAGTAATACACTAAGCCCTAATGTAGTAGAAAAACATCATTATAAACAGCAGCACGAACATGAGCAGATGGTCACAGATGAACGCAGCAACAAGAAACAGATCAGTATCAGTATGATGTGACTTGCAAGTGTTTATGTAGTTATGTGTAAATAAAGTTACAGTAGTACACTATATTATCTGTTAGTGTTGAGTTATTCTTTGTGAGAATATTTGTGTATCTGTTTTAATTTCATTCGTTCATCTACAACTCACAGAAAGTACTTTAGTAAAAACAAAATTGGTGAATGTTAAAAAAACATTTTATTAAAGTAAAACCATCCCATATTATCAAATATATGAAAACCTATGGGGAAACATTAATATGAACAGATTATCAAAAAAAATAGAGTTTAAAATATATCAACAAGTGGTGTTTGACTTCATCAGCTCCTTAAAAATGACACTTTACAGCTGTAAATCTGCAAAATCAGAACTTCTTCAGACTCCAACACCCTCCTTGACACTTTACAGCTGTAAATCTGCAAAATCAGAACTTCTTCAGACTCCAACACCCTCCTCGTCCACCCCTCGTTGATGTCCAGGTGTTGTAGGTCTGGATGCAGAGGACATCTGTCTAGTTTCTATTCAAGGTTTGTTCTCCACCACCTGGGTGCACTCTTCAGGTGAAGATATTTCTGTGAATTGATGATAAAACACACAGACACACACAGTATATATTATATGCAGTATACTGTATATTAAGACAATGGGTCAAACTAATGTCATGTACAGTATTTCCATCATTTTAATGATACACCACTATAACACCAAGTGATGTCCAAATTAAATAGAAAAATAAATATGAAATATTGTAAACATGTTGACTGGATTAAATAACAAAGCTGACAAATTGAAGCAAAATAATCAACAGCTGCAGGAGCCTGTGCAAATTGTTTTGTACACAAACTAATAACTAATAATGTTGAATAATTATTAGAAACATTAACTAATATATTACCATTTCAGTGCTGTGGAGATGATGTACATGTTCTCTGCCTCGTCCACATGCAGCTCATGTAACCACACACAGCAGCTCACCTCATGAAGTGGAAGTCTCCAAAAACCAGCAGGAGCTGAAAAACATTATAACCTGCTGTTTACTGGAAATAACTTTGGCTTCTCTGAAGACAATCCGCTAAATTATTAACTTTTAAATGGCTAAATTGGACGGATCGAGTTTGTAGCTCCTCCATTGTTTTCAAGTGGCGCAGTAGAGACGCTCCTTGTCATTGACGTCATCATCCTGCGACGGTGAAATCCCTATTTATCGTGTTAAAAAAACGGCGCTAATTTTAAACTATTTTCGAGAGGAATTCTAATTAATTTAACATTGTTTTAGCAGAAACGATCAGGGGTCAATCTTAATATATATATATGTTGTGCCATTTTATGGAAAGTTAAAAGATGATGTCAGTGGAGCTTTAAGGTTCCACTTCCTGTCTGAGCCTTCAGTCTACCAGGGAAGTTAAACTACAGGTGGTCCCCAACTTACGAGCGCTCTTACTTACGAGGTTCCGGACTTATGAGCTGACGAACGAGCAGTAAATTTGTAAAGAACATACAAAAAATACAGCACTTTTATGTGTTTTTAGATGAAAGTGTGTTAGCTAACCGTTTGGAAACAAGTTTCTGAGCATGTTTATGAACTAGTATGAACATTTGTGATGAAAAACGAGTGTTCGTAGTAGCGCTAGCATAAATTTTCCGACTTACGACCAAAAATCCGGACTTACGAGAACACGTGTTTCGTGTTCCGACGTACGAATTTTCGTCTTACGAGCGACTCGTAGGAACGGAACTCGCTCGTAAGTNACGCTTCTTACCATCTGCTGAAACTCTTTAAACCTCGACAAACGTGTGAGCAGTTCTCGTTTTTACAGAAGTTATGTTTAGTTTTACTCTGCGCTGTTGGCAGCACATGACGCCACCGAGCACAGAAACCCAGTCGTGTACTTCTGGTATCATGATGGCAGGAGCCGACTGCGAGTCTTACCCCTCCTGAGGCAGAACCCCAGTCCAGTGACAGGGTTCAGGTTTCAACAAGACAACGCCCGTCCACACGTGTGTCTGTGGACAACCTGTCTCATGTTCAGGTCCTCCCATGGTCAGCCGGGTCCCTTAGTCTGGGATCAGCTCCTCAAAGAACCAGAGCCGATCTGCTGGATCTCCAGGTCCAGTTGAAGCAGCCGGTTTTATTAAATAGGGGGTTCTAAACGTTTAGCGTCTGACCCACAAGACTGTAAGAAAGCCGGCACGTTCAATTAAAGGCTTTATATTTCCTATGAATTTTTATTTTTTTAACCTTTGGCTCATTCAGGAAATAACTTTAGCTTTTTTCAACTTTTGTCATTTTTAAAGTATTTAACTTAATTTACACCATTGAAACACTGTTGTTTCCAAATCTGCTTCAGCTACTAAACCAGTTTTATTATGTTACTTTTAACTTTAACTTTGTCTTTTGCCACTTTTAGCTTTGAGCTAATCTTTGCAGCTTCTAAAAAGCTTTTTTTCTTATTTTGGCCTTGCACTATTTTTCTTCCTTTAGCTTTTAGCAAACTAACAAATATTTTTTTACTATTTGATACATTTAACTAACATTTTCCTACTTTGTAGCATTTTTTCACACTTTAGCTTTTAACTATCATCGAGCTAGGTTTAGTTAGCATTTTGATTCTATAATCTAACATTTTGCATACTTCACTTTGCTTTCATGTTGCTATTTTAACCTTTTTCTAGTTTATTGCTATAGCTTTCAGCTTTCTCGTTTCAACGTTTAGCTTTCAGCGTGCCTGTTAATACATTTAGCTGTTAGCGTACTCGTTCTTACATTCAGCTATTAGCATGCATGTTTCTACATTATCTTTTAGCTAGTGTTCTACTTCCTTTAGCTTTAACAATTCAGTTTCAGCTCATTCAGCAAACTTCAGCCGTGTCTTTCAGTGTTCAGTCCTGCTGCTCCTCGTAGTGCATCGTGGTGCTCATAAACAGTCGGCTCTGTGGAACGCTGCAGCCAACTCGTGATGTTTGTGTGCTCAGGTGGTTGTTTTTAACTCCAGAGGGAAGTTTCACTGCGGCGGCGTCCTCATCGATAAGAGCTGGGTCCTGACGGCAGCTCACTGCCTCGAAGGCCACCACAAGTTCAGCGTCAGACTGGGTGAGCTCTCAGAGAGAAACAGAACTAGTACGTGTTGATAAAAAACTGACTGATGATCGGGTCCTGATCCATGTTCTTAGGTGACTACGAGCGTTTGAAGGAAGAAGGAACGGAGGTGACCCTCCAGGTCGCCCGGGCCTTCAAACACCCCAGCTACAACAGCCGGACGGTGGACAATGACATCGCCCTGCTCCGCCTGCAGACGCCTGCCCCGTCGTCTGTGTACATCCTGCCCGTCTGCTTGCCGGGGACCGCCATGGCCGAGCGGGTGCTCCACCGAAATGGCACCATCACCGTGGTGACAGGCTGGGGCAAGCAGGAAAGTGGGAAGTACAGCTCGGCGCTGAATGTCATCAAGGTCCCACTGGTCAACCGCAGCGTCTGTAGCCAGCAGATGTTCCCCCACCAGCTGTCCGACAACGTCCTGTGTGCCGGGATCCTGGGCCAGAGCGTGGACGCCTGCGAGGGGGACAGCGGCGGCCCGATGGTCACCCTGTACCGGAACACCTGGTTCCTGATTGGCCTGGTGTCGTGGGGCGAGGGCTGCGGCCTGAAGGACAAGCTGGGCATCTACACCAAGGTGTCCAACTACAACCAGTGGATCCAGCGGGTCCAAGAGGAGTGGGACACGAGACATCGTCCACAATGACATCAAACAGATAGTCCTGTCCACTCGGTCAAACCCACAGAACCCCCCCACAGCTTCAGAGATGTCTCACAGCTTCACAAATAAATGGCTTTACTCTGAAGAAGCTCCTGACTGTTTTATTTTAACACAGCCGATTGGTTCTAGGTGACAGGCCAGACAAAGAGTGATTCAAAAGACTTGTATGGACAAAAGAAAACAAGGAACTCTGTGTCTTTTGCCTGGACATGGGTTACCGGGGCTTCACCGTGGAGCCAGGCCTGGGGGAGGGGCTTGTCAGCGAGCGCCTGGTGATCGGGTCTCTACCCATGGGGCCTGGTCGGGCTCAGTCTGAATGAGCAACATGGGTTTGCTTTCCTGTAGGCCCACCACCTGCAGGAGGGGCCATCTGAGTTGGGTGCATGAATCCATGGGCAGTGGCCGAAGTCAGGGACCTTGGCACTCTGACCCTGGCTTACCAAAATTGGTTCTTGGGACATGGAATGTAACTTCTCTGACAGGGAAGGAGACTGAGCTTATGCATGAGGTTGAGAGGAACAGACTAGATCTAGTTGGGCTCACCTCAACACACAACATGGGCTCTGGGACCAATCTCCTTCAGAGGGCCTGGACCTGATTCCACTCTGGAGTTGCATGGTGAGAGGCACCGAGCTGGTGTGGGTCGACTCTTAGCCCCCCGACTTGGTGCCTGTGAGTTGGAGTTTTCTCTGGTAGATGAGAGGGTGGCTTCCCTGCACTTCAGGTGGGGGGAATGGGCTCTGACAGTTGTTTGTGCCTATGTGCTGAACAGCAGTTCAGATTATCCAATCTTCTTGGAGTCCTTAGTGAGGGGTGCTGGAAGGTGCACCAGCTGGACTCCTTTATTCTGCTGGGGAACTTCAATGCCCACGTGGGTAATGACAGTGTGATGTGGATGGGGTGTGATTGGGAGGAACGGCCTCTCTGATCTGAACTCATGCGGTATTCTGTTGTTGGACTTCTGTGCTAGTCATAGTTTGTCCATCATGAACACCATGTTCCAACACAAGGCTGTCCATAAGTGGACTTGGCACCAGGATGCCCTAGGTCATAGATCAATAACTGACTTTATAGTCATGATTTGCAGCTGTTTGTTTTGGATACTCTGGTGAAAAGAGGAGCTGAGCTGTTAACTGATCACCACCTGGTAATGAGTTGGATCAGATGGCGGGGGAAGATGCCAGACAGACCTGAAAGACCCAAATGTGTAGTGAGGGTTTTCTGGGAATGCCTGGCAGAAGAACCCGTCAGAAAGACCTTCAACTCACACCTTCGGGAGAGCTTTAACCACATCCCAGCTGAGGCAGGGAACATTGAGGCTCACCCATAGCTCTGCATACGTCCTTACGCGTGTACTGTACGCAGACAGTTCACCCGCACAGCTCAGCATTCCTTCTCGCGTTTTCGCACCAAATTCTTGACGTCATTTGAGCAGCTGCAGCACAGAGCGTTTACCTACGGGACAAATTCAGAGGGGACAAACTGAGGTCGCTGATTGGTCACTTGCTGACACGCCTACTGAAATGATTGACAGCTCGTCAGCTTGTCAGCTCAGTGAGAAAACTTTATGAGCAGCCGGCTGCGGTGTTCTTCTGCGGTGTTCATGCGGTGTTTCTACTTTATATGTTGTAAAAAGTTCTCTCAGAAATAAAAATAATAACAGGGAGCGCTTTTCCTGCAGCTCACCGCCCACCAGGAAATATATAAAATCTCCCGCACCCAGGTAGGACCTGAATTCATTCATTTCAGTCATCGAGTGAACGGAGGAAGAAGCGATTACTTGACTTTTGGCAAAAAAACAAAAGAAAAGGCCCGATCAGCGATAAAGAAGGGGAATTTAATTAATTTGTGTAACATACAAAACAGTCCGGCGCTGGGGAAGTTTATGGTCAGACACCGTACAAGCGTGCGCGGTCGTAAAAAAAGAGCTTTGCGCGTTTGTGCCCGAGGGGCTACGCGGGGGCTACGCTTTTGCCACAGCGTACGTACGTCGTACAGTAGCCTGGCCCTCGCCTTCCTGCACAGCTCCGCTCAATTCTCATTTCCCTTCACTAAGCGAAGTGAAGGACAAGGGTCTGGTTTAAACCAGGCTAGTCGTACAGAGGCGTACAGGGAGTCTGCGCAGGTATACTTGGGGCTTAAAGACCGTGTAAAGTGAAATTAAATTTGTGTTTTTATTTTGTCACACGGCATAAATATGTGTTATTAATCACCCATATAAATCTGACTGATTAAAAACATTGATTTCCTTATAAAATTAAGTCTCAAAAATCATGAAAAAACATGATTTTGCCTTGCTCTAGAACGCTGGGGGCGTGTCGCACGTGGGCGTGATTTCAGCGCTGTACTGCGCCATGTCCAGCCCCCTTCAGAGCTGAGCTGTGTGGGGAGGCATACGGGGGAAGCAGAGATCCACCTGCTCTGTTTTTATCTGAGTTCTGGCTTCCAGCAGCTCCTTTTTCCAAGAGTTACGCTGTTTTTAGTGCACTAACAACTCTGGTTATGTTTTTAAAGTTGAGGACACATAACTCCGCTGTTATAATCAGCGCTATTTTAGAAGATGAGCGGACTCGCGGTCCGAACCGGTCACATCGCATGCGGGGTCTGATCGCCACACACACACACACACACACACACACACGCGCGCGCGCGCGACCCGGTCACATGCATGCGGGGTCTGATCGCGCGCGCGCGCGGGGGGGCGGAGGTGCGCGGAGGTGCAGGTGGCATGTGGTCGCTCCAGCAGCACGCCAGTACTGGAGGGAGACGGTCGGTAGCGAGTGAACGGCTCCACCGAAGAACGCATTTATAACACACACACACGCGCGCGCGACCCGGTCACATGCATGCGGGGTCTGATCGCCACACACGCGCGCGCGGGGGGGAGGGGGGCGGAGGTGCGCGGAGGTGCAGGTGGCATGTGGTCGCTCCAGCAGCACGCCAGTACTGGAGGGAGACGGTCGGTAGCGAGTGAACGGCTCCACCGAAGAACGCATTTATAACGGCTGGAGCTGCAGGGGGTGGGGCTTGTGACCGCGTGACGAAACGCGGTCACATTTAAACCACGCCTAAAAAATCCTGAAAGAGAAATGTGTTTATACACAGTTTGATCTATAACTCCAAAATTAATTGAGCTACAATTTTGAGACTTTTTACTCATTTACAAGATTACAATTACGACATTTATAATGTTTATTGAAGAAAATGTTGAAATTCACTTTACACGGTCTTTAAGTCAAGAACCACTCAGCCGATTTTTCTGAAACTTACAGAATGGAATGGAATCACAGTGTGGACGTTTACAAGTGTAGTGGACCTACCCAGGGTCAAATTAAGGTTTTTGAACTGTCCAGTGATGACCTTTACTGACCTCTCAGTAAAGCAAGACATTTACTACAAAATTATTCATTTAGCTATAATCTGATAACATAGTCACCAATAAGAGACTATTTCTATCTTTGATTTTAGGCTGATGTGATCAAAAGAATAACTTTTGTCATTTTCATGATGTGTGCTTTTAAGCTGTGTTATTCTGTGAGAGTTAAACTGTGTTTCACTGCTGTGTCAAAGGTGCAATCTCGGGTCACAGAGACTTCTTTTAATTTTGTTAATTCAAATGTTATCAAATGAATAATTTTATTTGTAAGAGCATCAGTACATTTTAATGTCAGATAAATCAAATACTCTGCTTAATTCAAAATGTTGTACATGGAGGATTTCTCCTCTCCTCTCGAACTTGCATGTGAAGATAAAAGGAACACTTTATCTCATTCATTTTAGCTTGAGCTCAGGACAATCTAGACACCCAAAGACTTTTGTTTTTGTCCTATTTAATAATCAAGCTATTATCATTAATAGGTCCCATATGTGATGCTTAATGACGTTGTTTTAATCAAACCAACAGTATTTTGTTAAAGTGTTAAAGCAAAGGAATCAGTTTTATGATAAAATGCTGACATCTGAAACTAACACTTTATCTTTCTGACAAACTAATCTTTTGACCCCCTTTCAACATGTTGATGTCATCCTCACATCAACTTATGATGCCATTCGGCCAATCAGAAAGAACACATTTTCTGGGTCACGTCTCAGTTAAAACCTTCACATCTTACTTTCTCTGAAAGTCTGCTGGAGTAAGCCTCAAACTATGGTCTTCTCCAAAGAACTGATGATCGTCTAGTCACACGCTAAGGACACGTCATTCAGTTAAAAGATTTATAACATGCCTGTTATAAATCTATTTCAAGCCGTGAAAAGCTCTCTTTTATTGACATTCCTTTAAGGAACGTCTTATCTTGGAAACACCACCAGGAGCTGCCGTTACTTTCGGTTCGAGTCAAGGCGCACGTCTGGAGACGCTGAGAATGGTAAACGAACTGACCAAACTGGACCGAGGGAGACTGACCATCTTCACGAGGTAACAAGTCGTCAAATGCTTTGCCAAGGGTACCAACGTGTAGCTTTAATCGGCCGGAGAACTGCCATGTTTCTGGTTAAACACATCAAGATAACTCCCTGACTCTTAACTTTTCTTCCTCCATATTTCTCCTCCTAAATCTTTCCCTCTCAATCTTAAGCTGGAAACTATTTTAAGCTGAAAAGAGCCCACAGACTAAATATGCTTAACATCTAATATTTATGTCTGTTGTGTTAAATTTAAGTGTGCTGACGTATTTGAATTGAAAGAAAGTGAAATCATGTCAATCAAGTGTAATGGTGTTAATTTAGTTGATTTATTTTAAATAAATGATAGTGTCTCTTTGACATATCAAACTAAGTTAACGTCTTTGTCACTTAATGGCTCTGTTTATTTATCCATCATAAAGATCACAGAAATATTGGGTAAACTGAAAAAGAACAGAATCCGTGAATTTACTATTCAATCTGAATAAGTAGATTAATTAAGATAAAAAGGAGATCAGTATTAATATTGACCTCCTCATAATTCTTACATTTTACATTTTACAACTATTCAGTTGGACTTTTAACCCATCATTTTCACGTTGTAACATCATGTGCTGTTCTTGTGATTTTCTATAATCTTCTTGCAGCCTTGTGTACCGTAGTGATAATGATTCCAGGGTGTCCGTGCATTTCTCCAGCGCGTCTCGTGCCTCCCCACAATCCTGATGACCTACTCCCTCCTCCACCGCCCCCGCCCATGCCAGATGCACTACTCCCTCCAACACCACCGCGCCGTCCCTTAGGGCCTCTAAAACCGACAATCCCACCGGATGCACCGGTGGGTGGATCTGATAATAACCCACAAATACCTCTATCAATGGCTGAACTACGGAATATGGCGAAAAGCATTCAAACCTTCGCCCCTGGCCCAATGGGCTCACACGAAACCAAGATCTATCTCGAGGACCTTGATTTCCAGCTTCAACGTTTCCCAGAAGCTACAGATGATGATAGAATCTGTCTGTTAAGGTTAACATCGGACAGGACGGTGCATGCTTTTATGAAGCGTCAACGAGAAGCAGTGATGAAAGACTACAGTCTTCTCTGTGCTGCGCTGATAAAGGAGTTTTCTCCTTGCACGGGGCCCGATGGCATCATAACAGCAGCTAACATCAAGCAAGGTAGGAATGAACACCCAAGGTCATATTATGACCGAATATTCCGTGCCTATTTCGGGGACAGATGCGAACCTGAAATGGAGGAGGAGGTAGGGTTTAAGTATATTTTCAGCCAAAACCTCTGCCCTGACATAAGAGAGAAAGTACATGTCAGCGCAAACTATAAACGGAGGTCCATCGAAGACATAAGAGAGTGCGCGATAGATGTTTTTACAGGTCGCTCACCAAACAAGACACCCTTTGAAGTGTGTCCTGGTGAAAAGGTCAAATACCAATCGCTAGACCTTGAAGGAGCAAGAGCGCCAGCTCACTCTTTTAAGGAAGCCGAGAATAAGCAAAATTTCCAACCTGACAGACCGCAAAATGAAGGTGTCCGCTGGAACAAAGACCAAAAGGGGTCCAGAGACCCTAAGTGGTACAGGCCGCATCAAGAGGAAGAGCCCCATCAAAAAAGGAGGGCTTTCCAAAAGAAAAAGAAATATGGGTCCCAAGGAGACTCATATGAAAGAGGGTGGTCCCAGAGAGGACCCCCGAGCAATGCGCCAGCTCCTGCACCTCAAACTGAACAGTCTGGGGCGAGGAAAAACCCACAGAAGTTCCAGAAAAAAGGCCCTAAACCTCTGTCTTCAGAAGAGATGGAGAACATACGTCGGTTGTTAGAAAGTTTGAAAAAAACAAACAAGGAAAACAAACCTGGTGTGATGTGTAGCACTATCATTGATAGTGACTCAGAACACACAAATAACAGCAATGCCACGATTGCTGACAGTCACCAAGATACTGATGGTCAGGATGCTGACAATCAGGGTATAGACAGTCAACAAGATGTTGACTGTAACCATGACATCATTGTTACAGAGTCCGAGAGCCCCTCATCGGAAAAAGGGGGGGTAAGCTCACTCACCAAAGACAATGACTCGTCACAGACCGATCACTCAGACCCATGTGTGACTGCACTACCAGTACAGGTGAATGAAATTCACACAGACAATGGTAGACGTAACACACGTCGGAAAAAACCTGATAGGTTCCTGTGTAACATTATCAGGAAGGGGCCCGCTAAGAAGGCTTACCTGTCAATCACTTTAGAAGGGGTCCTCACAGAAGAGGCCCTCCTGGATGGTGGGGCTGACATAACCATTATGTCTCCCACACTGTTGAAGGAGCTAAGGATAGCCGCTAGCGGGGTTGACAGGGAAATACCCCTCAAAGAATGTGCTGTAGTACTGCAGGGACTCTCAGAGACGAGTACAACCCTTACAGCTATAGCCATGGTTCATATGCAGATTGGTGAAATGACGCTATACCACCCGGTACACGTGTCCACCGTTGACTCATTCCCATTTTTGGTTGGCCAAGACTTTATAAACCGCTTTGACGCGATTATAGATTATGGCGATCAAACAATGTGGACCAGAGTGAGCCAACCACTGCCGATCGATATGCCTACACATGGTGACACTGACTGTTTTACAGCAGGTACCGCGGAAGGCACAAAGGGGTCCTCCAACGAGAGCACAATCCCGGTAAGTGAACCTTCAGCAACAGGTGAGGCAGAAAAGGCCCAACAAGAGAGCCTCCTCTGCGAGCTGAAACAGTCAGCACTCACTGAACACTACCTACCGCAGGTAGTCAAAGGTGTTGAGATCCAAGGATCCCACACCGATGATGCTGTTTTGTCTCCTTGGACGGAGAAATCAGCGATCAGCCAAGCTTTCTATGGAACCTTGGTTAAAAAACAGTTGGGTCTAGAAATGAACAAAAAGGCTTTCCGCTTTTCGTTGGACCCCAACGATAAACAGGTAATGACCGCAAAAGGGATCATTGACCTGAAACTGATCTGGAACCAACGAGAACTGGATCACCCGTTCCTCGTGGTCCCGAACTTACCACATGCAACCTACATAGGCTCCGACATTTTGGTAAGGTTAGGTGTCCGAGTGGACATCAACAACAATGTACTGTGGTCACTAGACACAGCCACAAAGGACTCTCCTGTGCTAACAACAGAGAACCTTAAGGCTGGACAGACCATTCCAGAGGTCTGTCAGATTGCTAACAGCCATAACACTGCGGTACCACCTCAGGTTATGAACAAGCCGGTGATGTGTCACATCATGAAAGGACAAGCTATTAGCACAAAACAGGCATACTTTCAACCATCTCCTATGTTTTTCAACTTAGGACTGTCCATGGAGGCCACATGCCAAGTGACCCTCGACTGCAGAACCACGACTGTTGCTGTGTGCAACACAAGCACAGAAGAGGTACTGATCCCAAAAAACACACAGCTAGGATGGTTGATCTCTACTGATTTTCATGATTTTGAGCTAAGCATTCCATTTCTGGGAGGACTCCCAGAAAACTTGATCCCAAATCAACACACGGGGCAAGTCTTGTTCACGAAACCAACACAGGCCATAGCTCTCTTCTCCCCCAATGATTCCGACCATGACACAGTCAACCGGTTCGGTTTCAACCGAGGAGACAGTCTAGGTCCTCAAACTTATAGTGCCCTACCTGTAGACAGGTTTCACGACACTGAAAGGGACTCACTGGAGCTCCCCAAAGAACAAGAATCCCTCTCAGTTGCTTCACAGATTGACCAGGTGGTCGCCCAAGCCGACGCCCTGAAAACTGATGAAGAAAGGGACAAACTTCGCAAAGTTCTTCTAAAATATGAGAAATCATTCTCAACTGACTCGATGGATTGTGGGTTGACCACGCTCCACACAGTGAGCATCCCAACCCCGCCTAATGCTCCCCCTGCATTTGTCAGACAGTACAAGATTCCTCTGGCAGCACATCAACCTGTCAGAGAAATCATTAATGACCTGTTAGAAAAAGGTATCATCCGATACTGTAACAGCACTTACTCTGCGCCTTTATGGCCGGTGTTAAAACCTAATGGTAAGTGGAGACTCACTATAGACTACAGAAAGCTGAACAAACAAGTTCCCTTATCCAGATGGCCTATGACGCAACTCCAACAGGAACTGCCCAAGGTCACCAATGGTAAGTACTTCTCGACTCTCGACGTCGCCTCTGGTTTTTGGACCATCCCTGTGCGCGCCGAGGACCAGTACAAACTAGCTTTCACTTTTGGTGGCCGTCAGTACACCTTTAACAGGTGTCCCTTTGGCTACGCTAACTCACCTGCAGAGTTCAACATCTTCTTGAACAAAGCATGTCCAGACGCCCACGAGCGTGGAACACTGATCTACGTGGACGATGTCCTTTTGAGGCAGCCAACACTGGACTCACATTTGGCTGAGATCGACCACGTTCTGAATCAGCTGACAACTGCTGGTGCTAAGATATCACTGTCAAAATGCCAATGGTGCAGAACCAAAGTGGACTACGTTGGCCTACTTGTAGGTCCTGACGGAGTACAACCACAGCTGACTCGCACCCAAGGCCTCGACAATCTCAAAGTCCCCACCAATCTCAAAGAACTACAAAGTTTTCTGGGCGTGTGTAACTACTCGAACCAGTTCATCGAAAACTATGCGGACCTTGCGAAACCACTGACTGAACTCCTTAAAAAAGACGTACCATTTGTTTGGACTGACAAACAGCAACAGGCAATGGACGCTCTTATAAACAGGATCAAGTCAGCCCCTTGTTTAGTCTACCCAGACTACAACAAAGAGTTTTACTTGGAAGTGGGCTTCTCAGCTCATTGCATAAGTGCAGGTCTGTACCAGATACACGACAGAGACAAACGTGTAGTAGCCTATGCCAGCAAAACGATGGCAGGCCCCGAGTTGAGATTCTCAGACTGTGAGAAAGCTTTACTGACCACAGTGTGGGCAGTTAAACATTTCTCCAGCTACATTGGTGGACAGAAAATCATTGTGGAAACACAACACCAGCCAGTGACCTTTCTTAACAGTGAACGCATCAGAGATGGTGTGGTGACAAACTCACGTGTTGCAACGTGGCTCATGGCGCTTCAAAGTTTTAACCTAGACATACGTTATGGTCAAAACAAGAAGTCACATCTGGGGACGGACTTGGCAATCTGCCAGAAGTGTACACAAGATGTACCAGCCACCCAGCCGCCGGTTGAGGTAAAACCCCCAGTAACTGAAGACCCGAATCACCACTTCTTTGATGACAATATCTGCAAAGATATGACAACATTGTACGTGGATGGATCTTCATTCCTCCGCGACAAGATCTGCAGAGCAGGTGTTGGAGGGGTCCTCCTCCAAAACCGAGAGCAGATAACTTTCAGCTACAAATTAGGATCTCAGACTTCTCAGTACGCTGAGATTGCAGGAATCCTAATAGCTCTCCAGATGGTAGTAGAACGCTCTATCAAGACGCTAGTCATCTGCACTGACTCTAACTATGCTCGTTTGAGTTTCGCTTGTCACCTCGCTGTGTGGAAACTGAACGGTTTCCTAACAAGCGACAGAAAAGTGGTCAAACACAAAGAGCTTTTCATAGCGTGTGATCACTTGGTGACATCACACGACTTACAGATCTACTGGAAGAAAGTTCCAGGGCATTCTAGAGTCCCAGGCGATGACAAGCACTACAATGACATTGCAGACTCCTTAGCCAAAGAAGGAGCCGACGAAGGTCCTCTATGGTCCTTCGACCCCTCCTGGTTAATCGAGACTCTGCCAACACAACCTTCAGTCAGAGTTATGGCAGTCACACGTGCACAGGCCGCAACCAGACCTGCTGACAACGCAGTCTCTGTACGACCCGCACTGACTGACCCAGACATCATCCAACTACAAAAGTCGGATCCTGCTATCAACTCCATGATACTGTACCTGACTGATCCGAACAAAAATAGTCCGTCTAAAGACGACCTGGATTCCGATCCAGACCTTAAGGTCCTCTATCAGCTGCGCAAACAGCTAAAACTAATCAAGGGCATCTTAACTTTTGCTCATGGACCAACGTCCTCACCTGTGTTCGTGGTTCCCCATGACCAAAGGGGGGTGATGTTAGTTCATGCCCATGATCTCCCGTCCGCAGGACACAAAGGAGATAAAGCCACGCTGACGGCATTAAAACAAATTGCCTATTGGCCTGGAATGAAAAAGGATGTCAAGGACTACATTGAAGGGTGCGTGGTCTGTGGCCAGTTTCAGCCAACCAGACCACTTCACAGAGCACCACTGCAAAGCAGAGGCATTGCATTCCCATGGTCTGACCTCCAGATCGACTGGGTTGGACCACTCACTAAGAGCTCTAGAGGAAATAAATATTTTCTCACGGTAACCTGTGCATTCACCAAATGGGTAGAATGCCTACCAGCTCCTAACGACACAGCACAAACCACTGCTATGTTGTTAATGAATCATATATTCTCAAGGTTTGGACTTCCCCTTCGGGTGAACTCAGACCAAGGTACACACTTCACAGGTGAAGTGATGAAAGAACTGTGGAAGACGCTAGGCGTCAAGGCCAACTTTCATGTCGGCTACCACCCACAGGCTTCAGGCCAAGTAGAGAGAGCAAACAGAACTGTGGTGAGTATTTTGAAGAAATACGTGGCTGCAAACCACAAGGACTGGGACGTGAAACTCCCTCTGGTCCTCATGGCCATAAGAGCCACTCCACACACATCAACTGGCATCTCTCCCTTCGAGATGATGACCGGTCGACAAATGACTCTCCCTCTACACCTGTTGTACCAACCAGGCGACGCCGCCATGGCGACAGCCTACACCACACAACAATACATGAAAGATTTGAATGTACACCTCAGAAACACTTTTGCTTTCGCCCAGAAAAACCTGGAAAAATCCGCTGAAGGACGTAAGGCGTACTATGACCAGAAGGCCTCTCACAATGAACTCCAAGTGGGAGACAGAGTCTGGTACTATACGTTCGCTCCAGCAACTGGGAAAGGAGGGTCCGAGACCGGAACTCTCGCCCGCAAACTAATGCCCAGGTGGACTGGACCTCATCTGATAACAGACAAAGTGTCCTCAGTCGTCTACGAAATCAAAATCAGCAAAGGCCGCAAAGAGCCAATTGCTAAATGGGTACATCGAAATCAGATCAAACCTTACAAGGCGTTCAATGACTCCACAAAAGACAAAGATCTCACAAACTCACCGACTTCATGGGATAATAAGGTCGTCCAAACACAAGTTAGTAAATAAACTAATCAGGTTTAAACTACCGTATTTCCCACCCTATAAGTCGCATTGTCCAATTTGAACTTAGAAACGCTAAGCCTAAAACCCACAACAAAAACTAATCTTAACAACCGTTTAAATCCACGAGATTTAATTTGACCTCGGTCATAAAGTTGAGACCTGTTTTCTTGTGTGTTGCACTTTGGAATCTGACGACAAGAGTGTGTCGAAGCAGTGAAACGTTGTTTCCTTGTTGTTTAGTCATTACTGTTGTCATTAGTTGAGATTTTGTTTGGTTCTGAACACTCCCAGCCAAAAAGGTTTTGTATTAACATTGGTTAATGAATGATATGGATTTAACTATGCCAACATGCAGTTCGTTTTGTTAAATCTCAATCGTCGAAGAGTCAATGTAGTTTAAAGCTACTCAAGGTACAATAAACTACACTGGTCTCATAATTTCTAAATTGAACCGATTCGATCGTTTCTATTCTAGATTGTCTATTCATTTTGATGAGTCTCGCCATAGACTTCAAAATTTATTAGGAATACCAAATCCTACGTCGTTCGTCTAAAAGACAACAGACATTTAGATCAAACTATATTTCATTTTTATTTTAGTTTAACCTAAACTAAGTAATGAATGGAGGAATAGTTTGGAATTAGAGGCCTTCGTTACAGAAGCCCTCCAAAATTCTATAGGTACAGATCCCTATACCTAATTTATAGATTTGATCCACCCCTTAATTGGTAATTGTAGCTGATCTAAACCATGATAGCTTACATACCAGGTGCATATAGGTAAGGCTTAATGTAAAATCCCAATCATAAGCCCACCTTAAAAACCACATAATTGCATGACACATAGAACCAGAGTGGCACTGACTGGAAACCAACCAGCCTCCAACCTTCGATGTGGGGACCTGCAGCTCCAACGCTTGGTCTTCAACCTTCATCCAAGGGTCGCCTCCTCTGCGTCAATCGAGGGATCCCCTCTACATGCTGATTATGAAAACAATTGTTGCTGATCATTCAACAAAACTAATCGTTGTGGATTTACTGCTGTGGAATTACCGCTGTGGATTATAAGACTTTGTTTTCCAAGGGATCACAGACTTTGTTTTCCAAGAGTTAACAGACTTTGTTTTCCAAAGGATTAAAAGCTTTTCGCAATGGGATTACCTACGAACAGTATGGAATTTCCAAAAACTTTATGGGATTATAATTTTTGATTTTTTTTTTCCACTTGCTGGATTACTTCAAGATCAAAGACAGTTCAAGGTTTCCTTTCGTGTTGGACCCCATCCCCAAGGACTGGCGATGGCTTCCAAAAGGGGGGAGATGTAGTGGACCTACCCAGGGTCAAATTAAGGTTTTTGAACTGTCCAGTGATGACCTTTACTGACCTCTCAGTAAAGCAAGACATTTACTACAAAATTATTCATTTAGCTATAATCTGATAACATAGTCACCAATAAGAGACTATTTCTATCTTTGATTTTAGGCTGATGTGATCAAAAGAATAACTTTTGTCATTTTCATGATGTGTGCTTTTAAGCTGTGTTATTCTGTGAGAGTTAAACTGTGTTTCACTGCTGTGTCAAAGGTGCAATCTCGGGTCACAGAGACTTCTTTTAATTTTGTTAATTCAAATGTTATCAAATGAATAATTTTATTTGTAAGAGCATCAGTACATTTTAATGTCAGATAAATCAAATACTCTGCTTAATTCAAAATGTTGTACATGGAGGATTTCTCCTCTCCTCTCGAACTTGCATGTGAAGATAAAAGGAACACTTTATCTCATTCATTTTAGCTTGAGCTCAGGACAATCTAGACACCCAAAGACTTTTGTTTTTGTCCTATTTAATAATCAAGCTATTATCATTAATAGGTCCCATATGTGATGCTTAATGACGTTGTTTTAATCAAACCAACAGTATTTTGTTAAAGTGTTAAAGCAAAGGAATCAGTTTTATGATAAAATGCTGACATCTGAAACTAACACTTTATCTTTCTGACAAACTAATCTTTTGACCCCCTTTCAACATGTTGATGTCATCCTCACATCAACTTATGATGCCATTCGGCCAATCAGAAAGAACACATTTTCTGGGTCACGTCTCAGTTAAAACCTTCACATCTTACTTTCTCTAGGGAAGTCTGCTGGAGTAAGCCTCAAACTATGGTCTTCTCCAAAGAACTGATGATCGTCTGGTCAACACGCTAATGACCATGTCATTCAGTTAAAGACTTATAACATGCCAAGTTATAAGCCATCTTCAACAGCTGAAAAGCTCTCTTTTATTGACATTCCTTTAAGGAACGTCTTATCTTGAACAACAGCACCAGGAGCTGCCGTTACTTCGGTTCGAGTCAAGGCGCACGTCTGGAGACGCTGAGAATGGTAAACGAACTGACCAAACTGGACCGAGGGAGACTGACCATCTTCACGAGGTAACAAGTCGTCAAATGCTTTGCCAAGGGTACCAACGTGTAGCTTTAATCGGCCGGAGAACTGCCATGTTTCTGGTTAAAACACATCAAGATAACTCCCTGACTCTTAACTTTTCTTCCTCCATAAATTTCTCCTCCTAAATCTTTCCCTCTCTATCTAAGCTGGAAACTATTTTAAGCTGAAATGCCCACAGACTAAATATGTTAACATCCAATATTTATGTCTGTTGTGTTAAATTTAAGTTTGCTGACGTATTAATTTGAAAGAAAGTGAAATCATGTCAATCAAGTGTAATGGTGTTAATTTAGTTGATTTATTTTAAATAAATGATAGTGTCTCTTTGACATATCAAACTAAGTTAACGTCTTTGTCACTTAATGGCTTTGTGTATTTATCCATCATAAAGATCACAGAAATATTGGGTAAACTGAAAAAGAACAGAATCCGTGAATTTACTATTCAATCTGAATAAGTAGATTAATTAAGATAAAAAGGAGATCAGTATTAATATTGACCTCCTCATAATTCTTACACACCCATGAGGCTATGGATGACTCTCTGACGTTAACCATGTCAGGGCCCGAGGGACCCTGGTGGGGTGGACAAGGACGAGTGGCCTCGGTACTGCAGGCCCACCAGGCAGAAAACCTGCAGGAGCTGCAAGGGACCACCAACAAAAGGAAAAGAAAAGCCACATCTCTGTGTGGAAGTCACGGGTCACCTGACCCTGAGATGCTCCTGCACCATTACAGGCGCTCTCACTCACAGAGTGAGAGAAAATGCAGAACTTTTACCACCAGTACCTGTGTTAGAGGAGCACAGACTAGCTGGTTCGGAACGTTTAAACACACAAGAACACTCAGACCCTTGTGTAATAAAGAGAAATTGCCATCCACACACGACAATAAAGTCTCTGACTACTGAACGCCTCCTGGTCCCAAAATGGGAACAGGGCCTCAGGCTTACCCGCCCACGCGGTACGGGAACCTGACCTTTTGAGCCCAGACTTCACTTGTAAAACGCTACAAGGAGCTGGTGACATGTGTGTGCGCACTAAACATAACTCGTCTACTGTATGTATAATAAAAACAAACACTGTTTCATGCATATACAAGAATAAAAGTACCAAAGCACAGACTGCCCTGGTTCTTGACTCGAGCCCCACTTTTGTGAAACACAAACTACTAGGTCAGACTATGAACCGCAGTAGGACACACGAGTTCTGCCTGAGACAGTCAGATCTCGTGATGTCTTCTGTTGGGCAGACCAACCTGTTACAGAGTACGCGAGAGGGGTCGAAGGCCACCCCTCCCGCACTCAAACATGACAAGCAGCAGCTAGACATCCCTTCCAGGCTTATGGTGCACGCGCAGGCCTGGAGGGCGTGTCTGCCAAACGAATGGGTCATGACGACGGTGCGTCGTGGGCTCAAGCTGCAGTTCATCAAAGGACCCCCCCCCCATTCGTGGGGGTGCTGTGATCGGACATTAACCCAGCACACGCGCACGTGCTGAGGGAGGAAGTGTCAATGATGCTACAAAAAGGAGTAATAAGTATTGTTCCAAAACACAAACTATGCTCCGGTCATTGCAGCAAGCTCTTCCTGGTGCCCAAAAGAGATCAATCCCTGAGGCCGGTCCTGGATCTCAGGACTCTGAACAAGAAAATAAGAACTTTCAAGTTCAAGATGTTCACACTGCGGCAAGTCCCCCAAGTCCGTGAGAACTGGAGACTACGCATGTACAGTGGATTTGAAAGATGCCTATTTCCATGTGGGCGTGTGGAGGAGGCACAGGAAATTCCTCCGGTTTGCCTTCAAAGGGAAGGCTTATGAATGCAAAGCCTTACCCTTCGGTTTGAAGACTGCTCCTCGTACATTTGCTAAATGTCTGGACGCAGCCCTGACCCCTCTTAGGAATCAAGGAGTCAGGATTATGAACTACCTGGATGACCTCCTGGTTCTGGCCGGAAGCAGAATACAGGCCCAGTCACACTCCTGCAGGGTGGTCTCTCACCTGGAGTCTCTCGGTTTTGTCATAAACCTACAAAAGAGTGACCTGACCCCATCACGGATTACCGTATTTCTGGGAGTGCAGGTCGACACCATCCGGTACAGAGCATGGCTCTCAGAGGAACGTGTTTCCTCGATTCGCAGTTGCCTAGCAAAGTTTAAACTGAATCAACGGGTCCCCCTGAAAACGTGCCAACGCCTTTTAGCCTCTTGGCGGCAGCCATACCCTGTATGCCACACACATTGCTGAAGATGCGGGCCCTGAAAATATGGCTAAACCAACAAACAGGATGGGGGGCAGTCTGCAGAAATCAGAATGCCCGAGGTCTCTGGAATGAGCAGGAAGCAAGATTGTGCATCAACTTCCTGGAATTGTTGGCCGTATTCCTGTCAGTAAAATACTTCTTTGGTAAAGGTCTGATTGCGGGACAGCACGTCCTGGTGATATCAGATAACAAAACCACGGTGTCCTTCATTAACTGGGAAGGGGGGACGAGATCCCAAGCCCTCCTCAGCCTGACACAGAGGATGCTCACATGGTACGCTCCAAGATTATTGTCGCTCAGGGCGACTCATGTTCCGGGTGAACTGAATTACGGAGCGGATGCCCTCTCAAGAGGGCCTCTTTGGAATCAGAATGAAGACTGAACCCACGAGTCGTGGATCAGGTCTGGTCATGGTTTGGGAGAGCCTCGGTGGACTTGTTCCCATGCAGAGCCAGCTCACAATGTGACCTCTACTCCTCTATGAGGGAAACAGACGCACCGTTGGGAACGGATGCTTTGGCCCATGATTGGCCAGCAGGGGTGCTGTATTATGCTTTTCCACCTGTCCCTCTGATTCAGGTGACACTGGAACGTATACGTAAGGGAGCCCTCTCCCTGATACTGATAGCCCCCAGGTGGCCACAGAAACCGTGGTTCCCGGAACTGATCTCAATGTTGTCAGGGATACCGTGGCAGTTGCCTTCTTACAGAGACCTGCTGACTCAGGCACGTGGGCAGCTTCTACACCCACGTCCGGAGCTTTGGCAGCTTTCAGCCTGGCCACTGAAGGGAACTGGCTGAGGGCCTAAGGCTTGAGCGTCTTTTTTCCAACAACAACAACAACATACACAAGGGAGACCCTTGGTGTTTATGTTTACTTGGGAGATTCAGTGGAAGGGATCCCCTCTCCTCTGACAGTTCTCCAACATCAGGATGGGCCTCTTTGACAGTCCTAGTGAATTGTCTGTTCAAGAAGCAGATGAGGGACTCGTGCATGCCTTTTGTATATATGAATTTTTTTCCCCATGGGACCTGGAAGGTTACCCTGTGCTTGAACTGGGTTCTCTACCTCCACATTGCCATCTGATAGCCAGTGGCGTAATGGGTCCCTTGCTCTTTTCCTCCTGCTTCTCAAGATTTCCAGGGAAAAAGGAGATGATGAGTAATCACACTAGCGGAGCACGCTTATGCTGCCTCTAGCTGGTGTTTCATCTATGTGTCCAGTGGTAACATCAGGCTGATGTTTCTACCAGTGGCGGCTCGTGACATTTTCACCAGGGGGGGCTATACAGGGAATCCTTGAGTTACGTCAGGGATCCGGACCTACGAGTGTGACTTAGGTCGATTCTGCCGTATCTCGCGGACCAAAAACACGTGCCTGTCGTAGGTCCACATTTCTGACGTAGGTCGCGGCTATACCGTTAACGGAGCGACGCACACACATTTAACGGCATGAGACTGAACAAGCGGACATCCTGTGCCATAAACATGCACGCAACATTATTTACAAACACTTAGATAACACATTATACCACACATTCATCCATAAACACACAAAACCAGTACAGCATGTACTGTACAGGTACAGTACTGTAATGTTTTTTCCAGCACAGACAAAGCATACAAAATACTGTACAGTACAAATCTCTTCCTGAACAGTTCTCAGCCATAATCTGCAAATGAGTTCAACCATGAAACATGAACACTTCTCTTTGAGCAGGAGCTGTTAACATCAAAATCCAGCAAATCAGCAGGAACTCCCATCCATTCATCCATCCATCCATCCATCCAGCAGCAGCAGCACCAGCTTATTGACATGAATCAGCACCAAATCAGCCGAAAATCACATCCATGCAACCATCATGTTTTTGAAACCAGTGCAGTCCATGTGGTGTTTGTGTGCAGTCCATGTGCATGAAAAAGTCCATGAACTCTAAAAAAAAGCTAGAAGCAGCAGAAAAAGGAAACAAGGAAACAAAATGTCCTTACTTTGACTGAAGTGTAGGTAGACACTGATGTTTTTCTCAAGTTCAAACCTGGATCAGATGGAACTGCTTAGCCAGTGCTCAACCATGAATGATGGGAGCATTTTAGGCCAGGTGTGGGCTCAGTGGTGTGGTCCTGATGTGAGCAGTTCTGTCCATCAGAACAGGTGTTTTTTTGTTTGTTTTTGCAGCAGTCATACATGCAGAAGGTGTTGACACAGGTGATGGATGGAGGCAGATGGAAGGACACCAGAGACAGGCAGGACTGATGTCCTGGACGACAGAGGCAGGACAGAGTGGACACACGTCCTTCCATGAGGAAAGTCCACGATGTGAGCTGTGAGCTGTGAAGAAATAACAACAACACAAAAGTGAAAGACTATTATTGAAAGACTATTGAAAGACTGTTCAGTACAGCAGGACAGATTCTCTCTCCCTAAAGAGCCAGACATGGACTCAAAAACTTTGAAAACCAACTTCTTCTGAACTTGAACAAGAAATTCTTGCTGCAATATTAAAATGTGTCAGTTCATGGGATGTTAGGAGACAAGAGATAATAATAATAATAATGAATTCAATTTATAACGCACTTTTCATTAATGAAAATCTCAAAGTGCTACAAGGTGCAACAGAAATTAAATGTCAATAAACAAGTAATAAAACAAGTAAAATCAATAACAGTATCAACTAAGATCAAAAGTAGAATCATGAGGAGGCAGAGTATGCTCGGTTGAAAAGAAAGGTCTTCAAGCCGCTCTTAAAGTCAACCACAGACTGTGGGACCCTCAGACAGTCAGGAAGAGAGTTCCACAGGCGGGGGGCAGCCACACTGAAAGCCCGGTCTCCCATGGTCCTTAATTTGGTTCTCGGAATGTGAAGGAGATTACTGTTCTGTGACCGCAGCGACCGGGTGGATGAGTGTGGAATAAGAATATCCTTCAGATAATCTGGTGAAGCTCCATGTAAGCATTGATGTGTAATGAGAGCAGTTTTGTACTGAATTCTGTAGGCGACAGGAAGCCAATGAAGGTTATGAAGAATGGGCGTAATATGTTCAAATTTACGAACTCGCAACAAGATCCTTGCTGCACTGTTTTGAATATATTGAAGTTTCTGAAGGTTTTTGCCAGGGATTCCAATAAACAGGGAGTTGCAGTAGTCGAGCCTGGAGGAGACAAAAGCATGGACGAGCTTCTCAGCATCGGAAAAAGTTAGGGATGGGCGAAGTCTAGAGATGTTTCGAAGATGGAAGAAGCAAGTTTTAAACAGAAGCTTAATGTGATTTTCAAATGTAAGATTGGAGTCCATTTTTATTCCAAGATTAGTAACAGAGGTGGAGAGGGGGATGTCTTGTCCAGAAAAGGAAAGTGTTGTTATAGTAGATGTCTGTACCTGGTGAGGGGTGCCAATCAGTATGGCCTCGGTCTTGGAGCAGTTTAATTGAAGAAAGTTCTGATTCATCCATGCCCTAATTGCCTCCAGGCAGGCAGAGAGGGCAGTGAGTGAAGATGGAGATGACAAGGTGGAAGATGAGGATGCTCCAGTCCTGATGTAAAGCTGTGTATCGTCGGCATAACAGTGAAAAGAAATGTTGAACTGATTAATAATTTGACCTAAAGGCAGCATGTAAAGGGAAAACAACAGGGGCCCCAGAACCGACCCCTGAGGGACACCACAGGAGACAGAGACTGTCTGGGACGTGGCGTTGCCAAGACTAACACATTCCAGCCTATTGGAGAGGAAAGATTTAAACCAGTCCAGGACGGTGTCACAGAGACCGACCTCCACATGAAGACGGTGGAGGAGGATACTATGGTCCACAGTGTCGAAGGCTGCAGTGAGGTCAAGGAGGACAAGGATGGAGGGAGAACCAGTGTCAGCAGCCAAGAGGACATCATTAGTAACCCTCAGCAGTGCAGTCTCAGTACTGTGAGCTGCCCTGAATCCAGACTGGAACTTCTCATACAGGGAGTGTTGTTGTAAGTGATCCTGCAGCTGAGCAGCAACAGCTTTTTCCAGCACTTTAGACAGAAAAGGGAGGTGTGAAATTGGGCGGTAATTAGAAAAAATGTCTGGATCCAAATTAGATTTTTTCAGAAGAGGCCTAATGATGGCAGTTTTTAGAGGCAGTGGAACATGACCAGATTGAAGAGACTGATTTATTATTTGAGTGATAAGTGGGCCTATTGCAGAGTGATTGGATTTTATGAGAGACGAGGGGAAAGGATCCAGGGCGCAGGATGAAGGCTTCATTTTCTTGATGATGGCCTCCACCTCACTCTGAACAACTTCGTCAAAGCTGTTAAGGGTCCCAGAATGCAGACGGGTAGATGGCACACTGAGAACAGGGAGGTTGTGGAGCTGAGATCTGATAGTGTCAATTTTGGTTTTAAAAGATGAAAGAAACAGCTCGCATTTTTGAGCAGAGTCCTCAAGAGTTTGTTTAATGGGATTAAGCAGACGAGTTATTGTGGAGAAGAGCTGTTTAGAGTTTCCAGGGCAGGTGTTGATGATGTTAGAATAATATTTGGAGCGTGCTTCTTTAAGAGAATAGGCGTACGCCTTCTGATGTTCTTTATATGCCTGCTTATGCACAGAGAGACCAGATGATTTTACACGTCTCTCAATAGCACGGCCAGTTGCCTTCATCTTGCGCAGCTCATCAGTGTACCAAGGGGCTGAACGCGAGAAAGACACCAGTCTTGTCTTCAAGGGGGCGTGTAGGTCCAGGAGCTCCCGAAGAGATTGGTTGTAGTAATCCACAGAGTCATCTGCAGAAGGATGATTGACAGCGGTCAGGGTGTGAAGATCAGCAGACAGAGCATCAAGGGAAATGTTTTTAAGGTCACGGAACTGGATGGGTCGTTTTGGGTTTGAAGCAGGCGAAGATGAAGGCACTTCCAGGGAGATGACCCTGTGGTCTGAGACACCCAGGTCATATACAGATAAGTTATTGATGAGTACAGTGTCAGTAATCACCAAATCCAGAGT
>JBBPBX010027235.1:0-37438 GCA_038048925.1 Garcialebias charrua | reverse complement strand
CTGCCCTCCACACAGCTCTCACACATCTGGACACGAAGGACTCTTATGTTAGAATGCTGTTCATCGACTTCAGCTCGGCATTCAACACCATCATCCCCCAACAGCTCATCCATAAACTGGACAGTCTGGGGCTGAACACCTCAATGTGTAACTGGCTGCTAGACTTCCTGACCGGGAGACCACAGACAGTACGGATCGGGAGTAACACATCTAGCACCATCACATTGAACACAGGGGCCCCACAAGGATGTGTGCTGAGCCCCCTTCTATTCACCCTGCTAACACATGACTGCACACCATCGTACAGCTCCAACCACTTCATCAAGTTTGCGGATGACACAACAGTGGTAGGTCTCATCAGCAACAACGATGAGACGGACTACAGGAACGAGGTGAGCCGCCTGGCCTTGTGGTGCGGACACAACAATCTCACTCTCAACGTGGAGAAGACAAAGGAGATTGTTGTGGACTTCAGGAAGAGGGATGCCCAACATCCTCCTCTGACCATCAACAGCACCGCAGTGGAGAGAGTGGACAGCACCAAGTTCCTGGGAGTGCACGTCTCAAAGGACCTGTCCTGGAGCAGGAACACTGCAGCACTGGCAAAGAAGGCTCACCAGCGTCTCTACTTTCTCCGCAAGCTGAAAAGGGCTGGAGCTTCAACCCCCATCATGAGCACCTTCTACAGAGGTGCCATAGAAAGTGTCCTGACCAGCTGCATCACTGTGTGGTTTGGTGCATGTACTGCATCCTGCCGCAAGAGCCTCCAGCGCATTGTGAGAGCAGCTGAGAAGATCGTGGGCACCTCCTTGCCCTCACTGCAGGACTTACACAGCAAACGCCTCACTCGGAAAGCCCACCGCATGGCAGGTGATCCCACACACCCACTACACAGCTGCTTCAGACTGCTGCCATCAGGGAGGAGACTGAGGAGTCTCCAGGCTCGAACCAGCAGACTGAGAGACAGCTCTGTTCATCAGGCAGTCAGAATGCTAAACACTCTGCCTGCTCTGCCTCCCCTCCCATTTGAACTGCCTTAACACTAAAACTTTCTCACATATTATCACTCAACACAAAGTTTTTAACACTAGACTCTGTGTCACCAAACGGGTTTTCACTAAACTCTCGGTCATGTGCTCATACAGTTTGCACTACTTCTCATACTTGCACTAATGTCTGTATTACATCACTGCCTATAATCATAATACTGTTTACATTCTCTGTTTACATTTATTAATACTGTTTACTTTTATTACTACTGCTTACATGTAATTACTACTGTTTACATTTATTTACACTACTCTAATATCTACACCACTGCTGGTACATATACAGTGTGCTCTGAACGGTCTTATTTAGGGATGCCCAATGTGCCTTACTGCATATGCCACTTTTTGCCTCTACAACAACATCAACTACTACCTCATACATATACTGTGTACATTGACTCATACGCTGCTTTGCCACTTTGCAAATGTCAATGCTAGAAACCTTTAGTTTATTTTAGTTATACTTTTTATACTCTTTTTTTATACCACTATGCAAAAAAAAAAAACAAAAAAAAAAAACAACTCAGGACAGTGTTAGTTTTACTATTTTTATGCTTATGTCTATTATTATATGTTTCAGTGTTTCAATGTTTAGATGTTTACTGTTGCACCGAGGGACTGAGAGAAACGCAATTTCGGTCCTGTGTATGTCCTGCACTGTACATATTGCAGATCTGACAATAAAGTTGACTTTGACTTTGACTTTGACTTTGAACGCCTTGGGATTCCCCCGGAGGAGCTGCTCCAAGTGGCTGGGGAGAGAGAAGTCTGGGCCTCCCTACTTAGGCTGCTACCCCCGCGACCCGACCCCGGATAAGCGGAAGAAGATGGATGGATGGATGGATGGACGAAAGGTCGGAACTACGAATCTTTTTCACCATTTAAACAGCGGAGTGCAGCATGAAACGGCAGAAGCGAGTGTTTTTACAGCTGCCTCTTCCTTAAAACAAACCACGGGTCTGAGCTCAGAGCTCATAAAACATTATGAGCTTTATAAAACATGTTAAGAGTTGTGTTACGTTTACAGCAAGTACTGTACACCAGTACTGTACATGTTTGAAAAAAATGTTTACATTTAATGTCTTCTCACTTGAAATAAGCTGGCATCCTTTGCGTGTGAATGCTGGAATGATTAAATTGACACCATAGCTCTTGCAGCAGGTCCCTCACTGTGAAACCACGATCACCCATCACCTGATCTCCAGCACGCAGATAGTCCAGAAACCCAGAGTTCTGTGTTATATACCTGTCACTGCATTTACCACCATAAGCATCTGAAATAAACATGATTATTCCAGAGGGAGAAACAGCCAATAAATATTTCACAGTGTTATTTGCATGTATGATTCACTTCTGGAGTCCAAGTTTTTAGCTTTCTGCAAAACATGTTGCTTTAATTGTTTCACGGGGCAACCATAGAATAAGGTTGTTGGTTTGTTCTGACATTATGTCAATCCACATTCCAACAGTCATGCTGCATGTGACTGTGGTGGTGTTGAGCAGCTCCACACTCTCATCAAGCCCATCTGAAAGTAAAAGTACATTATACAAACATTAGGGTTCATTTATGAACACACACACACCTAGATTATATATATGTAAATAAACGCACACACACCTATATTATATATATATATATAAATAAACGCACACACAGCATACATATATAGGTGCGTGTGTTTATTTGCCAGTTATGAACGAAAATATTAGTATCATTTAATCACTGACTACATAAAATCATAACACTCAAAAGTCAAAGTCAACTTTATTGTCAGAACTGCAATATGTACAGGACATACACAGGACCAAAATTGCGTTTCTCTCAGTCCCTCGGTGCAACAGTAACCATCTAAACACTAAACACTAAAACATTTAATAAACATAAGCATAAAATAGTAAAAGTGTAACACTGTCCTGAGTTTTTTCATAATAGTATAAAAGTATGAAAATTTACACCAACACTGAAACACCAAACACCCAATGAACATAAGCATAAAATGAAATAATAAAAGTGTAATACTGTCCTGAGTTTTTGCATAGTAGTATAAAAAGTATATCTATAAAATAAACTGAAGGTTCTAGCATTGACATTTGCAAAGAGTGGCACAGCAGCATATGAGTTAATGTACACAGTATATGTATGAGGTAGTTGATGTTGGTATAGAGGCAAAGTGGCATATGCAGTAAGGCACATAAGGCACATTTGGCATCCTTAGATAAGGCTAGTCAGAGAATGCTGTACTGTATATGTATCTGCAGTAGTGTAGATATAAAAGTAGTGTAAATGTAAACAGTAGTAATAAATGTAAAGCAGTAGTAATAAATGTAAACCGTATTAATAACACTAAAAGCTGTCTCTTAAATCATACCTGATCCTCTGAGGATACAGAGTCTTTTTTCAGGTGGTTTCTCGTAGCCCAGCCACAAAGAAGGATCCTGGTTTTTCTTATCGGAGCATGTTCAACACACACTAGTTGCAGCCACAAATTCAGCTTCGTCTGATTATTCGTACAGCCACGAACAGCGCAACAGGTACCCGAGCTCCACAAGACATCTTCGTGACAATATTAGCTCGAAATAACAGAAAACAGAACTTTAACAGAACTTCAACGACGCGCGCAGATTAGCAAGTAAATAACGAGGAGCCAATGCAGAACTTCTACTTCCGAGGTCAAACGGAAGTAAGACACATAATCGCTTCTACAGTGACCCCCCCAGGAATAAGGTGGATTGATGTCCACTGTTGTCATCAGTCTTTGTTAAACCAGGTGTCTCTTGTAAATGAGTCCCCGAGGCTCAATGGGACTAACTTGTAGAAATAAAAGTTTGAATTGTTAGTCTCAGCAACTTGTGAGCAGTAACATCTGAGCTGGGGACTCTGGACTTTTAATGGTTCAGTTGTGAGTTGTTGTGTGTCGTTGGCTCATGGATGGATGTCTTACTGCAGGTTGGGTCTGGAGACGTGCTGCGTCGTCCGTCTGTCTGCTCCTCTCAAACAGCAGTACGCTCAGGTGAGCTCACACCTGTTCACTGGCTCTATACTTCTGATGATTACACACACGTCACTTCTGCTGCTCCTGCAGGAACATGGTCTGGATCTAGAGCAGCTGCTGGGTCCTGGTCCATACAAAGAGCAACACCGGGCCAAAATGATCCAATGGGGGGAGAGCTGCCGGAATGAAGATCCTGGCTTCTTCTGCCGCCTAGCAGCGAGACGAGCCCAGCAGCCCGTGTGGGTACGTGTTTAAAGACGAACTAAACTCAAAATTAACTCTTTTTAGCAGATAAACTCCCTAGAATGTGTGTAAAATGTTGTGTAGCACTATGTCTGTGTTAATCTTCATGTTTTTGTGCATATTAGTTTAAATCGGCAATATCTGGGAGCTGATGCAGCCGCTGCGTGCAGACGTGTGTCAGTGAGCTCCAGGTATACCTCAGCGGTGTTGGATTTATAAAAGCGACTAGACGCTAAAATTTATTCACGACACAGTGGACAAATACTACCCAAACCTGACCAATTTGGAACTGAATTTTTGTCGTTTTTTGTCGTTTTTTTTTCTTCTTTTTTTTTGTCGGCGTAAAACCTTCTAACGTGAGGAAGATGACGGCTGAACAAGAAAAACTAACTTTAAAATCCCTGATGAAGGCTATCCGTGAGTCGAAAGAAGAGCTCACTATCCATATAAATCAAAAAATAGACTATATCCAACAATCCTTAACAAAAATTGAACTGTCATGCTCCACGCTGGCGGAGCAGGTGCAGGAAATCGAGACCAGAATTGGCGCTAATGAAGACAACCTCTCTGACGCACAAGCGCGCATAATTAAAATGGAGAAGGAAATAACTCTTCTGAAGGAGAAAACGGACGATTTGGAAAACCGGAGCAGAAGATCAAATATCAAAATTATAAATATTCCAGAAAAGTCCGAAGGCACCGACATGGTTGGTTACGTGGAGCGACTAATCCCACAGCTTCTCGGGGAGGAGCACTTCCCAGCCCCGCTCATCATCGAGAGAGCGCACCGCCTGGGGAGGGCGTCGGAGCGGACCAGACCTATTCTCGTGAAGTTTCTGAATTCCAGAGACAAAGACAAAGTACTTCGTTTGGCCAGGGACAAGGGGACGGTAAAGTTGGGTAAAAATCGAATCTCATTTTACCTAGATTACAGCACCGAGGTGCAACGCAAAATGCTCGCTTTCAGCGAGGTGAAGAAAAAACTACAGGAGAAAAATATTGAATATGCCAGCCGCTACCCTGCTAAACTGATGATTCGACACGCAGGTGGCTTTAAAGACCGTGTAAAGTGAATTTCAATATTTTCTTCAATAAACATTATAAATGTCATAATTGTAATCTTGTAAATGAGTAAAAAGTCTCAAAATTGTAGCTCAATTAATTTTGGAGTTATAGAGCAAACTGTGTATAAAGATATTTCTGTTTCAGGATTTTTTAGGCGTGTTTTAAATGTGACCGCGTTTCGTCACGCGGTCTTCTTAAGTATAGCCCCACCCCCTGCAGCTCCAGCCGTATAAATTCGCCTCGGTGGAGCCGTTCACTCGCGAATCGCAGATAGCATCAGATAGCAATAGCATAGATATTTTGTTCATTGTTAGCTAGCTAATCAATTATGCCTCGTTCGTGCATCTTCCCTGGATGTCGCAATGGTCAGGGCACCCGTACAAATCATAACGTGTTTTTATACCGCGTGGTTTTATACCGAGTATCTGTAATGCCTGGATAGGTCAATGGAAAAGCGTTTGCCTTCCGTCCCAAACCTTATGGGTTCAATTCCCGCATGGTACAACTTTTTATTTATTTTTAATTATTCCAGATTAAAAACACACAAGAAAACTATTTACAAAAACAGCGTAACTCTTGGAAAAAGGAGCTGCTGTTACAGACAGAACTCAGATAAAAACAGAGCAGGTTTACTGGATCTGCTGTCTGCCTCTCCACACACAGCTCAGCTGCAGGCCCAATATGTTAAAGGAGACCACATATAGGTCTTTAAAATTTTTATGTTATGTCTGTGTGCTATCTTGACAATATTAATTCATTTTAATACACAAAATAATTCTTAGATAATTAATTATACCCTTTTTAATTCTGCCATTTTTAACTTTCATTTTGAACGACCAGTTTCTTGAAGTCCACGCCCTTCAGCGATCTGTTTACGCCCTCTGTAACAGCCAGTATCTGTAATTAGGGATGCACCGATCCACATTTCTCACTTCCGATCCGATACCGATACTTAAGAACTGAGTANCTGATGCAGTCGCTGCGTGCAGACGTGTGTCAGTGAGCTCCAGGTATACCTCAGCAGTGTTGGATTTATATAAGCGACTACGTTGCTTTAGACGCTAAAATTTATTCACGACACAGTGGACAAATACTACCCAAACCTGACCAATTTGGAACTGAATTTTTGTCGTTTTTTGGACGTTTTTTTTTTTTTGTCGGCGTAAAACCTTCTAACGTGAGGAAGATAACGGCTGAACAAGAAAAACTAACTTTAAAATCCCTGATGAAGGCTATCCGTGAGTCGAAAGAAGAGCTCACTATCCATATAAATCAAAAAATAGACAATATCCAACAATCCTTAACAAAAATTGAACTGTCATGCTCTACGCTGGCTGAGCAGGTGCAGGAAATCGAGACCAGAATTGGCGCTAATGAAGACAACCTCTCTGACGCACAAGCGCGCATAATTAAAATGGAGAAGGAAATAATTTACCTGAAGGAGAAAACGGACGACTTGGAAAACCGGAGCAGAAGATCAAATGTCAAAATTATAAATATTCCAGAAAAGTCCGAAGGCACCGACATGGTTGGTTACGTGGAGCGACTAATCCCACAGCTTCTCGGGGAGGAGCACTTCCCAGCCCTGGTCATCATCGAGAGAGCGCACCACCTGGGGAGGGCGTCGGAGCGGACCAGACCTATTCTCGTGAAATTTCTGAATTCCAGAGACAAAGACAAAGTACTTCGTTTGGCCAGGGACAAGGGGACGGTAAAGTTGGGTAAAAATCGAATCTCATTTTACCCAGATTACAGCACCGAGGTGCAACGCAAAATGCTCGCTTTCAGCGAGGTGAAGAAAAAACTACAGGGGAAAAATATTGAATATGCCAGCCGCTACCCTGCTAAACTGAGGATCCGACACGCAGGTGGATTTAAACTTTTTACAACCCCATCTGAGGTGGAGGCCTTCCTGTCCACTGTGTAGGATGAAGGATAGAACATTTCCTTCACACAATGACAAGGCACCATGACTAACGGTAAAACAATGTTGCATAAAATAATCCATAATTACTATGCCTCAAATGTTAAACCATTTTTATTTAGTCACTTGTGTCTAATAATATCATACTGTAGGCTATATGCAATAAGTACAATATGTTAAAGCTGCACTATGTAACTTTGTAGTGCAGTCTGTAACTTTTCTAACAATATATTTTTAACATATTTCTTCACTCTGTCACTATCTACTGACAGACTGATGTTAGACAAAGTAATCTCTGAAAAAAACTATAGTCCCCTTGCTTCTCTATCAGCATTTATAAAAACACTAAAAACACAGAGTGACCCGCCATTAACCAGCCAATAAAAACAGAGTTTGTAACCAGCCAATAAAAACAGAGCTTGAATTTGAATCAGCCAATAAAAACAGAGCTTGAATTTGAATTTCAGCAGGGCCAGGGGGAGCAGAGCCATATATGGCTCTGAGGGGGAGGGATCAGAATGCTTTGCCTGTTGAAAATATTTCTAAGTTCTGCACTCTACAGAAAGTTACACATAGCACCTTTAAGTAAAGTTAATATATATATGTATGCTGTGTGTGTGCATGTGTGTGTGCATGTGTGTGCATGTATGTATATATATATATATATATATGTATGTGTGTGTATATATATATGTGTAGCCTATGTGTATGTGTATGGATATGTATGTATGTGTGTGTGTGTGTATATATGTATGTATATGTGTATATATGTATGTGTGTGTGTATATGTATGTACTGCATATGTTTTGTTTATTTTTGCTGGAGCAATCGTATCATTTTTTTTTTCTTTAGAATAATTGTATCCGCTGGGGATACCACAAATGTTTAGAAGTGGAGATTAACCCACAGTCTGTTTTTTGTTTAGTGGGAGTTAAAGTGTGTTTTTTTTTTTTTTATTTTTATTTTTTCATTTTTGGGGGGGTTTGGGGGGCACTCTCTCTATGAGGTTCACTCTGTGAAAATTGAAATCATTAAACCTTTGGTAAAGGGTCAGAGATTTTCTTATTTTCTTCAAGTTATGAACATTTTAAAACTGTCAATTAACCAGAATTTTTTTAAATAATACTCAAAAATGAATAAGACAGGATTACTAAATTGTATTTCATTTAATGTTAGAGGGATTAACAACCCCATTAAAAGGAAGAAAGTGCTAACATACCTCAAGAAACAAGGCACAGACATCGCCTTTATTCAAGAGACTCATCTTACAGATTTAGAACATTTAAAATTACGCCGGGATTGGGTTGGTCATGTATTTTATTCTTCTTTTACATCCAATGCCAGAGGTGTAGCCTTGCTTATTAATAAAAACCTCAGATTTCGGTTAAATTATATGGAAAATGATAGAGCTGGCAGATTGATTTTGATAGACTGTGTTATAAATACAAACAGGGTAATTCTAGTGTCTGTATATGGTCCAAATTTAGACAATCCAGAATTCTTTAATGATTTAATTCTAAAACTGGCAACGGTTGAAGCTCCGTGTATTTTGGGCGGCGATTACAACCTGGTTTTAAGTCCAACAATGGACCGCTCTTCTTCCAAACCTGCTACACTGTCTAGAGCAGCGGTGGCACTGACTCAGGGTATGAAAGAAATAGGATTGGGAGATGTATGGCGTTTATGTAATCCAACCTGCAAAGATTATTCATTCTATTCCAATGTCCACAACACATATTCAAGAATTGACTTGTTCCTGGCCTCACACTCACTTTTGTCACAAATTAAAACTTGTTCTTATTTAGCAGCTACAATATCGGACCATAACCCCATACAAATGAAACTAGATTTTTGTCATCATACTTACTCTTCTCCTGGATGGAGATTCAGAGAATATCTTCTTAGAGATCCTGAATTTGTCAGTTTTATGAATACCAAAATTGATATATACCTGGAAGTAAATTTGAATACCTCCGTCCTCACATTCAAATATATGGGAAGCCCTCAAGGCTTATATGAGGGGTCACATTATTTCATGTTTCATATAAAAACAAACAAAAAACGGGAACAGATTTCTCAATTAGAAAAAGACATAAGGACTTTGGAGAAGGACCATTCAAGAACAAAAAAACCCAGAATTACTTAGTATATTAAAACAAAAGCGGGTTTCATATGACATACTGTGTACTAGTAAAGCTGAGGCGGCAATGGCTAGAACAAAATATCACTACTATGAATTCGGTAATAAAACAAGCAAATTATTGGCGTGGCAGATAAAAAAGGAGGACAATGAAAAATTTATTCAAAGTATTACAACAGATGATGGAAGACTTTTAGAAAATGCAAAAGACATAAATTTGGAATTTAAAAAATACTATCAAACGTTATATAAATCTGGACTTGGCAGAGACAATGTAGATATAAAACAATTTTTAAATAAATTACAACTACCCAAGATTAACAAAACTGATAAAGACATACTGGAGGGTGAAATAAGTGAAGAGGAGGTTCAACTTGCTGTTAAATCATTACAAAATCACAAAGCCCCGAGGCCAGACGGCTTTCCACTAGAATACTTTGAAACCTTTTCAAATAAATTAATTACTCCTCTTACAAACATGATCAAGGAGGCATTCGAAAAGACAGCACTTTCACAATCTTTAGAATTAGCAACAATAACATTACTTCCCAAACCTGGAAAAGATGTACAAAAGTGCAGTAACTATAGACCCCTCAGTCTTCTCAACTCCGACTATAAGATCTTGTCTAAAATAATAGCATCCCGACTGGAGAAAATAATTCCAAAAATTATTCATGCAGACCAAACAGGTTTTGTTAAAAACCGACAAGGAGCAGACAATATTCGGAGGTTGTTTCACATTATTGATATTGCTAAAAGAAAGAGGTACCCCCTGGCAATACTTTCTATGGATGCTGAGAAAGCGTTTGACAGAATTGAACTTGATTTTCTTTTTGAAACCCTGAGAGCTATGAATTTTGGTGAAACCTTTATTAGATATATAAGAACACTCTTTAACAACCCTAGGTCACAGATTTTGACTAATGGGGTTTTGTCAGACGCCTTCTCGCTTTCCCGAGGCTGTAGACAGGGATGCCCAAGTTCTCCTAGTCTATTTTCCATTGCTATAGAACCATTAGCGATTGCTATCCGCTCTGATTTATCCATCACAGGAATGAGGGTAGGTATAGAAGAACATAAACTTGCGCTATATGCGGACGATTTATTGGTATTTATAACTCAGCCTTCTATATCCTTTCCATCTTTACTGGCATGCCTTGGGTCATACAGCAGAGTTTCAGGCTACAAAATTAATTATTCCAAGAGTGAAGCGTTTCCACTCAATATGACAGAACAGGAGACACAATTACTACCTGGTTCATTTAAATGGTGCACGGACGGTTTTACATACCTTGGTATTAATATTAGTTCCTCGTATGATCAAATTTACCAAAATAATTACACATCATTAATTAATCAAAACTAAAGCAGAGTTGGAACGATGGATGGATCTCCCACTATCTTTAATTGGCAGAGTTAATTCAATTAAAATGTCTATACTACCTAAATTTAATTACTTATTTCAATGTATCCCCTTAAAAGTTCCAATGACATTTTTTTTAAAAATTAGATAAAGCACTATCTCTATTTTTATGGCAAAAAAAGGTCCAAAGAGTTAAGCTTCTTACGTTACAGGCTCCTTATGCTAAAGGCGGATTGAATCTTCCAAATTTTAGAATATATTATTTAACCACCCAGCTCCGTATTCTATGGATGTGGACTTATTCGAATGGCAACGATATGAGGTGGCTCTCTATAGAACAACAAGAATTAAAATCTGTATCATTGGCAATTATTCCATTCTTGGGTTCAAAAAAGCAACTGACTAAAATTACATCAAATCCTTTAATTTTAGCTACCTACGATGCATGGCTTCAGTTACATACTCTCTTAAAACTAAACACACGATTTTTGGTTAACATGCCACTTAAAGGTAACCCTAATATTCCTAAACCTATAACAGATGGTATACTACAAACTTGGAATAGAAAAGGCATTAGAACAGTCAGCAACCTCTATATTAATAATGTCTTTGCCAGCTTCAGTCAATTGTCTGAATGCTACGACATACATAGGCACAATCACTTCAAATATTTTCAGATTAGACATTGGATTAAGAGCCTAACATTAGAGATATTTCCGAATAAACCAGATGAAACTCCGCTGGAAACATGCTTATTAGACCCCAAACGTACCAATACAAAAGGACTTGTTTCTTGTGTTTATAAAACTGTTATTGACCATTTACCAGCTTATGAGAAGTACTCAAATAAATCAAAATGGGAATCGGATTTAAATTGTAAATATGATGACAAAAACTGGAATACATTACTAAATTCATCCCAAACAATATTACGATCAACAAAACACAGGCAAACTCAATTTAATATTTTTCACCGCATATATTATACCCCATATAAATTGAATAAAATGAATGCCAATATCACTGACAAATGCCAGAGATGTGGTACAACTGTAGGTGACCTTCTTCATATGCTTTGGAATTGTGTACATTTGCAAAACTACTGGAATAATGTAATTCTGACAACTTCAACAGTTTGTGGACTTTCTTTAGATGTTGACCCCAGGATTTGGATACTTGGCGATGTTATGTCCTTGAATATATATCCCTGCAAGAAATACTTTGTTTTGTTAGCATCATCTGCTGCAAAAAAGTGTATTCTTAAGAATTGGAAATCTGTAGAACCACCAAACCAAAAACATTGGATCAACGAACTGTTATCATATTGCACTCCTGAAAAAATTCTACATTCTACACGTGGGACATTAACCAAGTTTGACCGGATATGGACTCCCTTCCTGGACATTCTAACCAGATTAGATCTGAGAGAGTGATGAGTATCAATGTAATTGTTTTATGTTAATCCTTTTAAACGTTTCTGTTGTATTCTTCTCTTTTAACTCTGACCTTTCAAAAAAAAAGTTTAATTCTAAAATGTAATATTATTGCCTATGTTACTACATTGAGAGAGTGGGTGGGATGGGTGTTTATTTATTTTCTTTTTTTTCTTTTCTTTTTTTTCTTTTTTATCCTTTTCCTTTTTTTCTTCTCATTTTTCTTTCTTTTCTTTAAAAAAAGGGAAATACATAATATTGTACAATGGATGTAAATTTTATACAGCTGTACATTCTGAATAAATATATATATATACAAAATAAATAAATGTCATCAATTTTAGGAATCAAATGTTTAATAGGGTGTTAGAATGTTTCTGCCATATGGTTATTATATGAGGAAGAATATAAATTACTGTAGAAGGTAAAGATTTCTTTGGATATTATTTTTGAGTATGTACATGGTTTATTATCAAATTGCAAGCAATTTATCACATTTTTTTTCTTGTCTAATTTTTTCTAATCTACAGAAATACTTTGTAATTTTCTCACCATCCTCAGTCCACTTAGCTCGGGATCTTAGATAAGCTCCCTTGGCTTTTTTAGTATGAATATCATCTAAATCAGACTGTAGAATTTTTCTGCGCTGTTTGTCATCATCATTAAAAAACGGTTTAGAGCAGATGTGACTAAGCTCTTTAATGATTTCTAATTCATTTTTATTTTGGATAGCTATTATTTTACTGTGTTTGATTGAGATTTGGTGGACTTTAAATTTAAAGAATTCCCATTTTTCTGTGTAAGAATTCAGATTTTCATCAGTACAAATTAAATTAAGGTTTTCGAGAATTTCGTTAATAAAATTTTCATTTGCGAGCAGGGTAGAGTTAAACTTCCAGTAACCTCTGTTATAGGATTATTTTAGTTGAGTTGTGACATTGAGTTGTATCAGGCAGTGATCAGATAAAGGTGCAGGTGAATGACCGACATCCACACTACTGTATTTTGCATTATATTATCTGAGACTAGCCAGAAGTCAATATGGGATTTAGCTGAGCCGTCAGGTTTAAACCAGGAAAATGACTGTTTTAGCTGATTTGCTTCTCTCCAAGGATCTACTGGATTTAAATCTAAACAAAAGTTATGCAAAACTAAATTTATATGATGAGATTGGAATTTAGAGGTCGATCTATCAAGCCATTCATTATACACCATATTAAAATCCCCTCCCAATATAAAATTGTTTGCAGAATATTTTTGAGATAGTTCTTTCAGATGACTAGTTATTTCGGTCAGTAAGGATCTGTTGTGGGTGACACTGTTGTAGCCATAAACATTACAGAGGATCTACAGTTTAATACAATTTAGTGAATCATGTACACAACATTTTCTGTGTTTAAAAGAAAGTTAAAACAAACTTGATAGATTTTCTAAAACATTAGTATTTTATTGTATTTATTCATCATTTTCATATTTTTTGACAATTTAAATTTATATAATATCAACAATTATCTGTTGCTTTGCTATGTAATTGTGTGTGTTTAAAGTAAGATGTAAGTTTATGTATAAAGCTTTTATGATTTTCTTCTTTATTTTGTATTTATTTATTTATTTTTTATTTTTTGAAAGGGGGGTTGCGCTTGTAAGTCCAATTAGGGTTTTTATGACCTCTCCTGCACATTTTGTTTTTTTACTTTTCTTTTATGTATGTTGTTTCTTTTTTGTGCGAACAATAAAACAAACAAACAAACAAAAGCAAATTCCCTATATCCTACTGAACATTGTAAAATATTCTATTATAAATAATTTCCTTACTGTATTCTTGAAAAAATTGTTTTGACCAACTGTCAGTGAGGACTATACCTGTTCTATTATTTATTCATATTGACCTGTATGAAATCTCAAGCTGTTTAAGTGAATGTTTTGACCAACTGCCTGTCAGTGAGGACTATACCTATTCTATTATTTATTCATATTGACCTGTATGAAATCTCAAGCTGTTTAAGTGAATGTTATTTAACAGTCAGAATTGTTGCTTTCATCTCTTTTTCATTCATTCAACCTTTATTTATTCAGGTAAATCTCATTGAGCCTTGTGGACTCATTTACAAGAGTGACTTGCTACAAACTAAAGAATGATGAATGGTAGAATTTCCTTAAACAATAAACAATAGAAAAACATAAGAGAGAAATACAGTTTTTTTTTTTGTTTTTAAACAAAGTATCAAAAACTAGCAAAACATTATAAGGTAGATGTATAAAATCAAAAACAGGAACATATCTGCATCTCTTATTTCCTGTAGGTCTGAAAAATAATTAAGACCATGGCCTTTTTTAACCTCCCTCAGGAGTCTGGACCAGTTATTATTCTACTTTCGGACAACACCTGTGAGCGGACGCGGGCACCTTGGCTGCCGTTGCTCTTCGTACTTTTTGCTCCTTGAGCTTTTTATGTTACTTTCTGCTGTTTTTTTCAACCCTCGTTGGGCATTTCTACCTTTCTACTTTTCTGTGATTTAGACATTTGGGGTGGCCGTGGCACAGTGGTAATGTGGTAATGGCAGTCGACCCCCGATCGGAAGGTTGGAGGTTCGAATCCCGCATCCGCCCACCATGTGTCGTTGTATCCCTGGGCAAGACACTTAACCCTGAGTTGCTCCCGGTAGGTCTGGATGGCGCCTTGCAAGGCAGGCTACCACTACCGGTGTATGAATGTGTGAATGAATGGGTGGATGGCTGGTATTGTAAAGCGCTTTGGGGCTCCTCACAGGGGGCTGGAAAGCGCTATATAAATAAGCTCCATTTACCATTTTAGAGCAACTGTCTTTTCTGACTGCGTTGTGGATCTGCAGACGTTACACGCTATCGGTCAAAGCAGTTGGCCGCTTGTCCTGAGCCTGGTTCTGCTAAAGGTTTCTTCCTTCTAAAAGGGAGTTTTTCCTTTTCACTGATGCCATTGTGCTTGCTCAGGATGGGAGACCATGGCAAAGCCAAGATTTGACTTGTTTGCTGGATTCATTAGATAGAAAACGTTACTAGTCAAACCGGAATTTTAGTAGTGGGAGCTGTCAACCTCCCGCTAGCTCTAGCACAAATTTAGCTTTGAGAACCATGTAGCTGCATTTATTGTTTGCTTACCTGCTGTCTCTCTCAACTTCCTGTGTCATCTGGACTGTTCTGGATTCCCTCCTGTACTCCTTCAAGGTAATGCTCGTTCAAGTTACCTCTCTCTGCTTCTTGTATATCTTTTTCGGAGCCGTGGGCCTGCTGTTAGCGGCTAGCTCCGTGCTAGCTTCCACTGGCTCGACAATGTTAACCTACTCCGCTTCGCAGTTATTTGAACTTAACAACTGCTCCATTCCTCCTTCTGTTTCCACCATCAAACAACTGGGACTTCTGCGTAGACCTCGTTACATCCATAGAAGCTCTCGAAAGAAACTTGTTTATTCTCAAGCGAGCCCTGACTCGATTATTACTGTCTGGACTGAGAGACGTGTCGCACGTGTCGCACCTCGATGTCATTATGAGAACGCTGCGTCTGTAGTCCCTTGTAGTCCACAGCGCACGAAGTGGCAAGGAAAACGTGGAGTGGACTTCAGTCTGCTTAAACCGGTTCAAAAAGCTCCTATTCCAACTGGTATTAAATTAGAACTTTTCAATGTGCAGTCACTATCCAACAAATCTTGTTTAATTCATGATCACATTCTGGAGAAGAACTTGGACCTCATGTGTCTTACAGAAACTTGACATCAACCGGATGTGTTCAGTTCTCTGAACGAAGCGTGTCCCTCTGGATACAGTTATCTGCAGAGAGCCCGCAGCACTGGCCGTGGTGGTGGTCTGGCGGTAATTCATCGCAGTAATTTAAAATTGTCTCATCTGGTTTCTCAGGACTTTTCTTCTTTTGAATGTCTGGCCTTCAGCTTCAAAGCCCCACTTCTGATGAATGTTATATTAATTTATAGGCCTCCCAAACCACATGTTTCATTTAACTCAGAGATGCATGACCTCCTCACTTTTTTCTGCACCTCCCCTGTGAAGACCATTTTTCTTGGCGACTTAAATATCCACATGGACAATTCTTCTTCACCTCTGGCAACAGATTTTAAGTCTCTTTTGGACTCTCTTAATCTCACTCAACACGTTGACGCCCCTACGTACAGCAGGGGGCATACTCTGGATTTGGTGATTACAGACACTGTACCCATCAATAACTTATCTGTTGAAGTAAACATGAGGGAGACCATATATTGTGTCTTTAAACACACATAGTGCCACCCAGATGTAAAGGATTATGAGGAGGTCAATATTAATACTGGCCTCTTTACCTTAATTAATTTACTTATTCAGATTGAATAGTAATTTCACGGATTCTTTTCTTTTTCAGTTTACCCAATATTTCTGTGATCTTTATGATGGATAAATAAATAAAGCCATTAAGTGACAGAGACGTTAACTTAGTTTGATATGTCAAAGACACTATCATTTATTTAAAATAAATCAACTAAATTAACACCATTACACTTGATTGACATGATTTCACTTTCTTTCAATTTAACACGTCAGCACAGTTAAATTTAACACAACAGACTTCAATACTGGATGTTAAACATATTTAGTCTGAGGGCTCTTTAACTTGAATATAGTTTCCGGCTTAGAAATGGAGATAAGGAAAGATTTAAGAAGAATTGGTTAAAGGAGGAAGTTATTTATCTTGAGTGTAACCAGAAATGACACTTCCCATCCGACTTCTGCTAAAATCCAGGTACGTTTGTAAACAGCTCTTTACCTTTGACGACGAGTCTGATAAAGAAATGACACCAGCCTTTCAGATGCACAGAGTCCTTCAGGCCCAGCACGTCCGAACTGGTTCTAGTTTACGTTTTCAACGTCTCCTGGGTTCCGCTTGGATCATCAGAAAATGTGTCAGCTCCTGGCCTCTGACTTCAAGATAAACTTATTCCAGGAAGGAATAAACAAAGTTTTGAGCTTACGCTCATTCGAAGTGGACTCATAACAGCATGTTATTAGTCCTTTACTGAAGACAAAGGTCGTTAGCTCTTGACCAAACGTACCCCAGCTCTTTGGGAAAGTTCACATCTCTTTGAAGTTCCCAGTAGACTCTGAAGCGTTTCAGCAAAACTTAGAACTTAAAAGAAGATCATGAGAGGAGTGAGACTTGTGTCTTTTTCATTGGTCCACTTGTTATCACTATTCAAGGTGAAATTCAGCGCAGAGAAGGAAATTGTTTAGGAAAAGTATCTGAGTGAGAGACTTTCAGACGCTAGATGAGAGTTTTAGCTGAAACTCGACAAAAACAATTTCTGTGTAAGTCAGTTTGACATTTTAGCTGAACTTTGACACCTTTTCATTTGCAGAAATGACACATTGATGTTTCACATTTAAAGAATAACAGCATATAACATATATCATGAAAATGACAAAAGTTATTCTTTTGATTACATTAGAATAAAATCAAAGATAGAAATAGTCTCTTTTGGTGACTATATTCTCAGATTACAACTAATGGAATAATTTGTAGTAAATGTCTTGCTTTACTGAGAGGTCAGTAAAGGTCATCTCTGGAACAGTTCAAAAATACACAGGTGTATCAAAGTGGACACGGTCATGCCCACTACATCTCCCCCCTTTTGGAAGCCATCGCCAGTCCTTGGGGATGGGGTCCAACACGAAAGGAAACCTTGAACTGTCTTTGATCTTGAAGTAATCCAGCAAGTGGAAAAGAAAAATCAAAAATTATAATCCCATAAAGTTTTTTGGAAATTCCATACTGTTCGGAGGTAATCCCATTGCGAAAAGCTTTTAATCCCTTGGAAAACAAAGTCTTATAATCCACAGCGGTAATTCCACAGCAGTAATTCCACAACGGTATTAGTTTTGTTGATTGATCAGCAACAATTGTTTTCATAATCAGCATGTAGAGGGGATCCCTCGATTGACGCAGAGGAGGCGACCCTTGGATGGAGGTTGAAGACCAAGCGTTGGAGCTGCAGGTCCCCACATCGAAGGTTGTTGGCTGGTTGGTTTCCAGTCAGTGCCACTCTGGTTCTATGTGTCATGCAATTATGTGGTTTTTTAGGTGGGCTTATGATTGGGATTTTACATTAAGCCTTACCTATATGCACCTGGTATGTAAGCTATCATGGTTTAGATCAGCTACAATTACCAATTAAGGGGTGGATCAATTCTGTAAAATTAGATATAGGGATCTGTACCTATAAAATTTTGGAGGGCTTCTGTAACGAAGGCCTCTAATTCCAAACTATTCCTCCATTCATTACTTAGTTTAGGTTAAACTAAAATAGAAAAATGAAATATAGTTTGATCTAAATGTCTGTTGTCTTTTAGACGAACGACGTAGGATTTGGTATTCCTAATAAATTTTGAAGTCTATGGCGAGACTCATCAAAATGAATAGACAATCTAGAATAGAAACGATCGAATCGGTTCAATTTAGAAATTGTGAGACCAGTGTAGTTTATGGTACCTTGAGTAGCTTTAAACTACATTGACTCTTCGACGATTGAGATTTAACAAAACGAACTGTATGTTGGCATAGTTAAATCCATATCATTCATTAACCAATGTTAATACAAAACCTTTTTGGCTGGGAGTGTTCAGAACCAAACAATATCTCAACTAATGACAACAGTAATGACTAAACAACAAGGAAACAACGTTTCACTGCTTCGACACACTCTTGTCGTCAGATTCCAAAGTGCAACACACAAGAAAAAGGTCTCAACTTTATGACCGAGGTCAAATTAAATCTCGTGGATTTAAACGGTTGTTAAGATTAGTTTTTTGTTGTGGGTTTTAGGCTTAGCGTTTCTAAGTTCAAGTTGGACAATGCGACTTATAGGGTGGAAAATATGGTAGTTTAAACCTGATTAGTTTATTTACTAACTTGTGTTTGTACGACCTTATTATCCCATGAAGTCGGTGAGTTTGTGAGATCTTTGTCTTTTGTGGAGTCATTGAACGCCTTGTAAGGTTTGATCTGATTTCGATGTACCCATTTAGCAATTGGCTCTTTGCGGCCTTTGCTGATTTTGATTTCGTAGACGACTGAGGACACTTTGTCTGTTATCAGATGAGGTCCAGTCCACCTGGGCATTAGTTTGCGGGCGAGAGTTCCGGTCTCGGACCCTCCTTTCCCGGTTGCTGGGGCGAACGTATAGTACCAGACTCTGTCTCCCACTTGGAGTTCATTGTGAGAGGCCTTTTGGTCGTAGTACGCCTTGCGTCCTTCAGCGGATTTTTCCAGGTTTTTCTGGGCGAAAGCAAAAGTGTTTCTGAGGTGTACATTCAAATCTTTCATGTATTGTTGTGTAGTGTAGGCTGTCGCCATGGCGGCGTCGCCTGGTTGGTACAACAGGTGTAGAGGGAGAGTCATTTGTCGACCGGTCATCATCTCGAAGGGAGAGATGCCAGTTGATGTGTGTGGAGTGGCTCTTATGGCCATGAGGACCAGAGGGAGTTTCACGTCCCAGTCCTTGTGGTTTGCAGCCACGTATTTCTTCAAAATACTCACCACAGTTCTGTTTGCTCTCTCAACTTGGCCTGAAGCCTGTGGGTGGTAGCCGACATGAAAGTTGGCCTTGACGCCTAGCGTCTTCCACAGTTCTTTCATCACTTCACCTGTGAAGTGTGTACCTTGGTCTGAGTTCACCCGAAGGGGAAGTCCAAACCTTGAGAATATATGATTCATTAACAACATAGCAGTGGTTTGTGCTGTGTCGTTAGGAGCTGGTAGGCATTCTACCCATTTGGTGAATGCACAGGTTACCGTGAGAAAATATTTATTTCCTCTAGAGCTCTTAGTGAGTGGTCCAACCCAGTCGATCTGGAGGTCAGACCATGGGAATGCAATGCCTCTGCTTTGCAGTGGTGCTCTGTGAAGTGGTCTGGTTGGCTGAAACTGGCCACAGACCACGCACCCTTCAATGTAGTCCTTGACATCCTTTTTCATTCCAGGCCAATAGGCAATTTGTTTTAATGCCGTCAGCGTGGCTTTATCTCCTTTGTGTCCTGCGGACGGGAGATCATGGGCATGAACTAACATCACCCCCCTTTGGTCATGGGGAACCACGAACACAGGTGAGGACGTTGGTCCATGAGCGAAAGTTAGGATGCCTTTGATTAGTTTTAGCTGTTTGCGCAGCTGATAAAGGACTTTAAGGTCTGGATCGGAATCCAGTTCGTCTTTAGACGGAGTGTTTTTGTCTGGATCAGTCAGGTACAGTATCATGGAGTTGATAGCAGGATCCGACTTCTGTAGTTGGATGATGTCTGGGTCAGTCAGTGCGGGTCGTACAGAGACTGCGTTGTCAGCAGGTCTGGCTGCGGCCTGTGCACGTGTGACTGCCATTACCCTGACTGTAGGTTGTATTGACAGAGTCTTGATTAACCAGGAGGGGTCGAAGGACCATAGAGGACCTTCGTCGGCTCCTTCTTTGGCTAAGGAATCTGCAATGTCATTGTAGTACTTGTCATCGCCTGGGACTCTAGAATGTCCTGGAACTTTCTTCCAGTAGATCTGTAAGTCGTGTGATGTCACCAAGTGATCACACGCTATGAAAAGCTCTTTGTGTTTGACCACTTTTCTGTCGCTTGTTAGGAAACCGTTCTGTTTCCACACAGCGAGGTGACAAGCGAAACTCAAACGAGCATAGTTAGAGTCAGTGCAGATGACTAGCGTCTTGATGGAGCGTTCTACTACCATCTGGAGAGCTATTAGGATTCCTGCAATCTCAGCGTACTGAGAAGTCTGAGATCCTAATTTGTAGCTGAAAGTTATCTGTTCTTGGTCTTGGAGGAGAACTCCTCCAACACCTGCCCTACAGATTTTGTCGCGGAGGAATGAAGATCCATCCACGTACAATGTTGTCATATCTTTGCAGATATTGTCATCAAAGAAGTGGTGATTCGGGTCTTCAGTTACTGGGGGTTTTACCTCAACCGGCGGCTGGGTGGCTGGTACATCTTGTGTACACTTCTGGCAGATTGCCAAGTCCGTCCCCAGATGAGACTTCTTGTTTTGACCATAACGTATGTCTAGGTTAAAACTTTGAAGCGCCATGAGCCACGTTGCAACACGTGAGTTTGTCACCACACCATCTCTGATGCGTTCACTGTTAAGAAAAGTCACTGGCTGGTGTTGTGTTTCCACAATGATTTTCTGTCCACCAATGTAGCTGGAGAAATGTTTAACTGCCCACACTGTGGTCAGTAAAGCTTTCTCACAGTCTGAGAATCTCAACTCGGGGCCTGCCATCGTTTTGCTGGCGTAGGCTACTACACGTTTGTCTCTGTCGTGTATCTGGTACAGACCTGCACTTATGCAATGAGCTGAGAAGCCCACTTCCAAGTAAAACTCTTTGTTGTAGTCTGGGTAGACTAAACAAGGGGCTGGGTGTCTCAGACCACAGGGTCATCTCCCTGGAAGTGCCTTCATCTTCGCCTGCTTCAACCCCAAAACGACCTATCCAGTTCCGTGACTTTAAAAACATTTCCCCTGATGTTCTGTCTGCTGATCTTCACGCCCTGATCGCTGTCAATCATTCATCTGCAGATGACTCTGTGGATTACTACAACCAATCTCTCCGGGAGCTCCTGGACCTACACGCCCCCTTGAAGTCAAGACTGGTGTCTTTCTCCCGTTCAGCCCCCTGGTACACTGGTGAGCTGCGCAAGATGAAGACAACTGACCGTGCTATTGAGAGACGTGTAAAATCATCTGGTCTCTCTGTACATAAGCAGGCATATAAAGAATATCAGAAAGCGTACGCCTATTCTCTTAAAGAAGCACGCTCCAAATATTATTCTAACATCATAAACACCTGCCCTGGAAACTCTAAACAGCTCTTCTCCACAATAACTCGTCTGCTTAATCCCATTAAACAAACTCCTGAGGACTCTGCTCAAAAATGCGACCTGTTCCTTTCATCATTTAAAAACAAAGTTGACACTATCAGATCTCAGCTCCACAACCTCCCTGTTCTCAGTGTGCCATCTACCCGTCTGCATTCTGGGACCCTAAACAGCTTTGATGAAGTTGTTCAGAGTGAGGTGGAGGCCATCATCAAGAAAATGAAGCCTTCATCCTGCGCCCTGGATCCCTTCCCCTCGTCTCTCATAAAATCCAATCACTTTGCAATAAGCCCACTAATCACTCAAATAATAAATCAGTCTCTACAATCTGGTCATGTTCCACTGCCTCTAAAAACTGCCATCATTAGGCCTCTTCTGAAAAATCTAATTTGGATCCTAACATTCTTTCTAATTACTGCCCAATTTCCCACCTCCCTTTTCGGTCTAAAGTGCTGGAGAAAGCAGTTGCTGCTCAACTGCAGGACCACCTACAGCAACACTCCCTGTATAAGAAGTTCCAGTCTGGATTCAGGGTAGCTCACAGTACTGAGACTGCATTGCTGAGAGTTACCAATGATGTCCTCATGGCTGCTGACACTGGTTCTCCCTCCATCCTTGTCCTCCTTGACCTCACTGCAGCCTTCGACACTGTGGACCATAGTATCCTCCTCCACCGTCTTCATGTGGAGGTCGGTCTCTGTGACACTGTCCTGGACTGGTTCAAATCTTTCCTCTCCAATAGGCTGGAATGTGTTAGTCTTGGCAATGCCACGTCCCAGACAGTCTGTGTCTCCTGTGGTGTCCCTCAGGGGTCAGTTCTGGGGCCCCTGCTGTTTTCCCTTTACATGCTGCCTTTAGGTCAAATTATTAATCAGTTCAACATTTCTTTTCACTGTTATGCCGACGATACACAGCTTTACATCAGGACTGGAGCATCCTCATCTTCCCCATTGTCATCTCCATCTTCACTCACTGCCCTCTCTGCCTGCCTGGAGGAAATAAGGGCATGGATGAATCAGAACTTTCTTCAATTAAACTGCTCCAAGACTGAGGCCATACTGATTGGCACCCCTCACCAGGTACAAACATCTACTATAACAACAATTTCCTTTTCTGGACAAGACATCCCCCTCTCCACCTCTGTTACAAATCTTGGAATAAAAATGGACTCTCATCTTACATTTGAAAATCACATTAAGCTTCTGTTTAAAACTTGCTTCTTCCATCTTCGAAACATCTCCAGACTTCGCCCATCCCTAACTTTTTCCGATGCTGAGAAGCTCGTCCATGCTTTTGTCTCCTCCAGGCTCGACTACTGCAACTCCCTGTTTATTGGAATCCCTGGCAAATACCTTCAGAAGCTTCAATATATTCAAAACAGTGCAGCAAGGATTTTGTTGAGAGTTCGTAAATTTGAACATATTACACCCATTCTCCATAACCTTCATTGGCTTCCTGTCGCCTACAGAATTCAGTACAAAACTGCTCTCATTACACATCAATGCTTACACGGAACTTCACCAGATTATCTAAAGGACATTCTTATTCCATACTCATCCACCCGGTCTCTGCGGTCACAGAACAGTAATCTCCTTCACATTCCGAGAACCAAATTAAGGACCATGGGAGACCGGGCTTTCAGTGTGGCTGCCCCCCGCCTGTGGAACTCTCTTCCTGACTGCCTGAGAGCCCCACAGTCACTGGTTGACTTTAAGAGCGGCTTGAAGACCTTTCTTTTCAACCGAGCATACTCTGCCTCCTCATGATTCTATCTTTGATCTTAGTTGATACTGTTATTGATTTTACTTGTTTTATTACTTGTTTTAATAATAATAATAATAATAAACTTTATTTGTATAGCACCTTCCTACAATGCCTTGCATTGACCAAGGTGCTTAACAGGATAAAAAGATGAATAAACTGGAACAATAAATCAATGAAAATAGAATAAGAAACAACAGCAATAAAAGAAGGCAATGGAAATAAAAATGCTACATACTAAAATACCAAAAGTAATAAAAGTTACACACTGAAAGCTTTTTTGAACAAGTGGGTCTTCAGTCTGGTTTTGAACAGAGTCAGATCAGAGGTGGCACGCAGCTCAAGGGGGAGACTGTTCCAGGCTTTTGGGCCGGCAACAGAAAAGGACCGGTCTCCCCATTGTTTGTACCTTGAGCGAGGCACCTCCAGCAGGTGTTGACTGGCAGATCGTAAAGCTCTGCCGGGCTGATGGACTTTCAAAAGTTCTGAGATGTACAGAGGTGCAAGTCCATTCAGAGCTTTGAAAACAAACAGCAGCAGCTTGAACTGTATCCTGAACTGAACCGGGAGCCAGTGTAAAGAGGACAGGACAGGAGTGATGTGTTCATATTTTCGTGTGTTGGTCAAAAAGCGCGCGGCAGAGTTCTGTACAAGCTGTAAACGGGAGATGGAGGATTGATTAATACCAACATACAAAGCATTACAATAGTCAAGTCTGGAGGTCACAAAGGCATGGATGGCTTTATCCAGATCACTACGGCTGAGGAGTGACTTTACTTTAGAGAGCAGACGGAGCTGAAAGAAGCTGGTTTTGACAACAGAACTGATCTGTTTATCAAGCTTTAAGTTGGAGTCAAGCTGCACTCCAAGATTTCTGACCACCGGGTTGAAGTGGGGGAGGGGAAAACCAACACTGGGACTGGGAAGGATGTTGCTGGTGTCATCAGGTGCACCAAATAAAATGCATTCAGTTTTATCTGTGTTTAGGTGGAGGAAGTTTTGAGAGAGCCAGTGCTTAATGTCATTTAAGCAGTTGACAAGAGTGTTTGAACTGAGTGAGGGGTTGGGAGTGACTGGCAGATAGATTTGTAAATCGTCTGCATACATGTGAAAAGACAGATTATGACGTGCAATGATTGATCCTAATGGCAGCATGTAAAGAGAGAAGAGGACTGGCCCTAGAATAGATCCCTGTGGTACGCCAGAGGTCAGAGGGGTTGATGAAGAGGAGGACAGATCACCTATCATGACAGAAAAAGTTCTCCCAGTCAGGTAAGATTTGAACCACTCAAGCACAGCTCCCTGGAGGCCAACCTGCTGAGACAAACGGTTGATTAGTACCTGATGGTCGACGGTGTCAAAAGCTGCTGAGAGGTCTAACATCACCAGCAGAGCAGGGTTTTTTGCATCCAGAGACAGAAGAATGTCATTCTGTACTTTGAGCAGTGCAGATTCAGTACTGTGACGAGCTCGAAAACCTGACTGAAATTTTTCAAACAGGTTGTTGAGCTCTAGAAAAGATTGAAGTTGAATAAAAACAATCTTTTCTAGGACCTTTGATAGAAATGACAGATGGGAAACTGGTCTGAAATTAGAGAGAGCTGTAGGATCTAAGCCTGGTTTTTTGAGAAGAGGCCTGACCACAGCGTGTTTGAAAGCAGATGGCACAAAACCTGAAGTTAGACAGCTGTTAATGAATGACAAAACACAAGGACCAATTACATCAAAGGACTGTTTGAATATTTTTGATGGAATGATGTCCAGAGAACAGTTTGTTGGTTTCATCTGCTGAACCACCTTGATGAGGTGAGGAGTGAAACCAGGTCGAACTGGTCAAAAACAGCTGTGGTTATTGCAGACGCACATGACTGGATGGTGTTGGATGGACTGACAATGTTCTGCCTGATAGAGTCTATTTTGTTGACAAAATAGCTCTGAAAGTCGTCACAGGTAGACTGTGTGGCAGTTTTCAGAACATTGACAGATGGATTGATGACAGACTGGAGTGTGTTGAATAGCGTCCTCGGCCGGTTGGAGCTGGTGGAGATTAAATTGGAGAGGTACTGTGACTTGGCCTGCTTCACAGCATTTTGATAATCACAGAGACAGTCTCTCAGTATTCCCTGGGATACATGAAGCCGGTCCCGCTTCCATTTTCGCTCTGCTTTCCTGCAGCGTTGTCGAAGAGCTTGCGTCGTTTCGTTGAGCCATGGTGATGGTCTGTTTTTTGAAGATGCCTGTTTGAGAGGAGCGATGGAGTCCAAGATCGTTGTGCAGGTGTGATGGAAGGAGGTGATGAAGTCCTCAGGATGTAGAGATGGGTCCAGGCTGACAGCAGAGCATAAGTCAGTGCTCTTAAAGGCATCAGTGAACTGACTTGGGGTGGTGGGGTGATGGAGCGGCAGAGACGTGCTGGGAGAATAGCCTTCGGTGCAGGAGAGGTGGAAAATTCAAATAATATGGGAAAATGGTCTGAAATACAGGTGTCCAGGATCTCCACAGCAGATATGTGAAGGCCGTGGGAGATAATTAAGTCCAGTGTATGACCCTGGCTGTGCGTGGCCCCCAAGACAGACTGTGACAAGTTAAAAGAGTCCAGAAGGTCCTGAAACTCACATCCAAGTTGATTACTTGGGCAACAGGTGTGCACGTTGAAATCTCCACAAAAAAGCCAAGAGTCAAACTTTGGCAGCAGTTCAGCCAGTAGTTCTGAAAACTCACTGAGAAAGTCTTTATTGTATTGTGGAGACCGATAAAAGAGGCCACACAGCAGAGGTTTAGCAGATTCCAGCACAAAAAGCATGCTTTCAAAGCTGTTATAGTTTTTCTGAGGCAACAAGTGGCACTTGAATGCATCCCTGAAGACTGCAGCCAGCCCTCCCCCTCTTCCAGCCCCACGCGGTGCGCTCAGATAAGAGAAGCCAGGTGGGAGGAGTTCAGAGAAGCAGCTGTGGTCTCCTGTTTTCTGCCAGGTTTCAGTAATCAGAAACAGATCCAGACGATGAGTTGAGATCAAATCACTTAATATAAAAGTTTTATTTGTGATCGATCTGGCGTTAAACAGTGCTGCACGGGTTGGAACGCAGCCAGTTACGTCACTCTCAGCTCGAGCGAGCGGGCGGAGGTTCTGTTTAACGCAGCCTCGCTTCTTTGGCCTTACGGGAGGACAAAATGGATACTGATCGCTGACGTCATGATTGACAGCAACAAGGCATCTGTGGCGACGAGCGAAGGAACGACGGACATCAAAGACGCTGAATTCAGGAGGTAAGTCAGCCGTCGCCGTGTTGTGAGACGAGAGATACTTTTTAAATCTCACCAGCACGCCTGCCCTCGTTCCGCGTCTTCTGCGTCGCTTGTTGCGTGGCAACGTGGTCGCGTTGCATTGTAGGTAAGCTGGAACAGACGCCAGGAACGGTGGAGGTTGAGGAAGCTTAAAATGTCCATATTTGCCAGTAGCCGGTGTGTTGATCAGCGAGTCTTGGAGACTTAGAAGAGTTGAGCGATCATAGACCAGAAGCGAAGATGCATCGTCGATGAAAAAAAGGCAGAACACGAACAGCAGTAAAAAGTTCAGGAGAGGAGTTAGATAGCGTGCCGTAACAAGAGGCGCCATCTTGGATGTTTGACATTTAATTCTGTTGCACTTTGTAGCACTTTGAGATTTCATTAATGAAAAGTGCGTTATAAATTAAATTCATTATTATTATTATTATTACTTTCTTTAAAGTTGGAAGTCATCTTGCGACTTCTTATTTCCATATTTAAGCAAAACAACATCAAAGTTAGGTTTTACTTTACTATGTGTTTTTACTTCTGAGGGGTAACTGTTTTGATGTGTGTGTAGTGTTATTCTTAACAGTATTATTATTATTATTATGTTAAGGTGTGATTTGTCAATTTACATGTATGTGTTATCTCAGCTTGCAATCTACATAGGTTGGTGCATGAATCCTAAGACTGTTATAACTCCACACTCACACAGTCTGCTCATATAATTGATAAAGCCCTCTGGATGGAGGTTGAAGCGTAACAAATAAAGTCCCTTAGCAAAAAGAAGTATACTTAAAGTTCATTTTTGTAAGTATACTTGAGTATAAGTATATCAGGTATACTCCACACTGTACTTGTAGTATACTACCAAGTATACATATTTAATACTTTTTCAGACTGATTTGGGACACTTTTAGTTTATAAAAGTATACTTTTAGTATACTTTCCTATATACTTTTAGTTTATAATTTAGTTTTCTTAAGTATACTTTAAGTATACAACAAGTAACGTAAAGTATACTAGTAGTACACTTTTAATTAGACTGCCAATGTACTTGTAGTGTACTTCAAGTTCATATTTTAGTTTATTGAAGTATGCTTAAAGTATACTAGTAGTACACTTTAAATTAGACTTCCAATGTACTTATAGTGAACTTCAAGTTCATATTTTAGTTTATTGAAGTATACTTTAAGTATACCACTAGTATAGTTTTCTTTATACTCCAAATGCACTTGTTATATATGTGGCTGTCATCAGCAGCAGTTATACAGTTTGGGTTAATTTTATTGTTTTAAATTGGTGTAGATAAGTTAAAGCAACATAAAATATTTTATGTTTATTAAAGAGTGTATAAATGTTACTGGAATGGAACCAATGTTTAATTTGTTGTTTCATTTAGGCACATATTTTTTGTGACACGCTACACCCTGCAGAGGGCAGCATGCTTTTATTTTCTTAGTTGATGAAGAGGTCTGGTGAAGCGTGCACCGAGGCTCGTGTAGCTGGTTATAAGAAGACACTACATGAGGTTTTTGTCTTAACCCTTTCAGGTGAAGCGGCCAATGAGGTACGCAGTTTTGTATTTTTTGTTTTGTGTGGAAATAGACAGTTTATTTTAAGAATTTGTGGAGTTTGTTAGCCACGTGTTTTAAGGTGACGTAATGCCTCCATTTTTGTAAGTCAAGCCATTTGATTGTAAATGTTTTGCTCTGTAATAGTTGTTTATTCTCTATGAGAATGTCTTTCTTTCTGTAAAATATATATTTTGTGTTTGTACAGTTCTCACGGCATGGTTATTAAACGCCAGTAATCAACAAAGAACGCCTTGTGTCCGTTTACTGCCTGGAGGGAGTTACAGTGAGAACTCAGTCTGCTCGACATGAGGTGAGGAGATGAGGAACTGTGCCTTCCAGTCGTTGAGCAGCAAAGAAGATTCATTGCACTCATCAGACAGATAAGACTGTGCTACACCAGAAACCAAAGCAGCGAGCGCTTTCAAGTTTACATTGATGTTTCAACCAGCGATACATTTAAAACAAGTTAAATGTTAGGAAGTGGATCAACTTTGTAAACTACGTTAAGGAGACACTAACCGTGTTTCAGTGGCGGCTCCAGAGATATTTTTCTGCAGGTGCTAAGGGGGGGCTAAGCATTTTACTGAGGGTGCGTCGAAGGATAATTTGTTCTTTCACTTGTCAAGGTCAATGTGTGTCATTCACATCACATGTGGTACATAAGGTGGAACGAAACTATAGGTACACAGGGTCCCAGTTACATCCAACAAAAATACAAATTGTAACGAAAATCTGTGAAAAGATCCGAGACCTGAATTAAAAATACATTAAGCACTACTAGTACGAAACAATGCACCAAACAACAGCAGCACGAACATGAGTCGGTGTGAGCAGATGAGGACGAGTGAACACAGCAACATGAAATAGATCAGCAGCATGAGATCAGCAGCACATAACCAAATGGTATTACAGTGATTTTTTTTCACTGTGATACTCCTGACTAGGGGTTCATGAGTCTAACAACCTCGGGGTAGAAGCTTGTAGCCATAACGAAGGGTGAGATGGAGGAAGAAGGGTGCCACTTTTTCCATCTCAGCCCCACTACTTTTGTTTTATTTATTTTTCATTCATTAAAGTGGGACACCGTCTGGTCAGTTTACTGACCAACAACAACTTTATCAATATACATGTATTCTACTTCAGTGACAATAATAATAGTGAACCAGTCAAGGCTTAATTCTCTTGTCTAAGGCAAAGGAATTATTTCAGTTTTATACACGCATGAATTCAGATACAGTTAGACTATTTTAATAAACAGTTTATTTTGGATTTTGGTTGAAAGTACGGTAGTTGTTTAAAGTGATCAGATAAAATCATTTATTATCACTGCAAGCCAAGAAATGATTTATCAAGTTGTATTAGCTAAAAATGGCATAACCAGAGGCATCATGTCACCAGTTTCTGCTCCTTACTGGGTCAGTGTTGAGAGCATCACTCATCTTTCTGGGCTTCAGCTGGTGGATCAGATTGTTTTTTTACTCAATATAATCACTGATTTGTTTTTATTTTTATTTGTTGTGTTTTGCAAGGAAAACATCACAACAACCACATGTTAATGAATATTAACTCAGATGAAAAGAAAATAATCTGATGTTTTCTTGGGGGTGCTAAGGGGGTGCTGTGACTTTTCCAGGGGGAGCTATAGCACCCCCTAGCTCCCCCCTGGAGCCGCCTCTGCCGTGTTTCCATCCATTTTAATTGCGAAATTTGAGCTACCTCGCAAATATGTAAATACAAATTAATGCAGATCAGAAGTGTTTCCATCTGCTGGCTTGTAGCGCATCTACCAAGCCACGCACAGCGTCATTACGTCAGACGTCAGCGTCATTACGTCAGACGTCAGCACTGCGCATGTCTACAGTAAACAGGAAGTAGCAGTTGAAAACAGAACCCGGCCACACATCTCGTCAAAATGGAGAGAATATTTCAGGTACGTGTTGCTATCGGGCGAGTTGTATTTATTCTGTCATGCCAACTAGTTTTAGCGATGTTACATGTTGTCCGGAGCGGAAACAGCTGATCAGTCACGTGACGTGAATGTTCGCTACGGCAGCACGAGTCGGCAAATGTGTTTCCATCTGTCGTTTTGCGCAGCTCAAATCCCAAAAACCACCTCAAGCGAGCGTAAAAACTTTTTAGCGTAATTCAGGAAGTAACCTCGCAATTTGCCGTTTCCATTAAGCTTTTCTGCTGCGCTATTTCAAATTGCGCAGCTAGAAACCTTGATGGAAACACGGCTACTGCAAGTGTTGAAATTAAGTAATCTGGTGATCTGCACAATTTTTGCCCAAGTTCAAGGTTTAGTCTAAGATTTTTGTAGGTGAAGTCATTTTACATATTCCTGTTATTCAGATACTAAATGTGTTGAATAATTAAGTGTTCAGTTTTTGTACGTCGTTGATTCTAGAAACAGTTCACTTTTATGTAATTTAAGTTTATATTCATTCAGACGTTTTCTTAAGGTTTGAAGTGGTGTGAAAGACATTTTCTGTTATCTATTCTTAACCTTTTCAGATAAGTTAACCTAAGTTTCAAAGTCAAAAAGTCAAAGTCAACTTTATTGTCAGATCTGCAATATGTACAGTACAGGACATACACAGGACCGAAATTGCGTTTCTCTCAGTCCCTCGGTGCAACAGTAAACATCTAAACATTGAAACACTGAAACATATAATAATAGACATAAGCATAAAATAGTAAAACTAACACTGTCCTGAGTTTTTGCATAGTGGTATAAGAGTATGAAAATTTACACCAACTCTAAAACTAAAACATTAAACATTTAATGAACATAATATTGTCCTGAGTTTTTGCATACTAGTATAAAAAAAGAGTATAAAAAGTATAACTAAAATAAACTAAAGGTTTCTAGCATTGACATTTGCAAAGTGGCAAAGCAGCGTATGAGTCAATGTACACAGTATATGTATGAGGTAGTAGTTGATGTTGTTATAGAGGCAAAAAGTGGCATATGCAGTAAGGCACATTGGGCATCCCTAAATAAGACCGTTCAGAGCACACTGTATATGTACCAGCAGTGGTGTAGATATTAGAGTAGTGTAAATAAATGTAAACAGTAGTAATTACATGTAAGCAGTAGTAATAAAAGTAAACAGTATTAATAAATGTAAACAGAGAATGTAAACAGTATTATGATTATAGGCAGTGATGTAATACAGACATTAGTGCAAGTATGAGAAGTAGTGCAAACTGTATGAGCACATGACCGAGAGTTTAGTGAAAACCCGTTTGATGACACAGAGTCTAGTGTTAAAAACTTTGTGTTGAGTGATAATGTGTGAGAAAGTTTTAGTGTTAAGGCAGTTCAAATGGTTTGTAGCCATTATTATTTCAACTGCTTGAGGTGAATATTGTTAAGCCATTAGTTCTGTAAAGCTACAGCTAAAAGTTATTTTAGGCCAAGTAATAAGTAAAAGTTGCATAATGGAGCAAATGACTGACACTGAAACAGAAGAAAAGCCAAGAAGAAGCCAGAGGATTAGAAAGCTTACTGAAAAGGCTCAAGAACTGCATGATAACAAATCAAAAAAACTGCAGGATCGTTTTACTAATACTTACGATAAATGGAAAGTGACTGCAAAGCAAGCAAAAAAGGTGATAAACGGAACTCCCTCTATTGAGGTTGTGCAGGACTTGATGAGTAAGATAAGTTGTGCAGCTGCAGACGTGAAGCACAGTTATGAAGAACTGCGCAAATGTGTTCCCCCAGGTAGTGAGATCCGTCGCAGAGTAGACACCTGTGATGCTGCATCTGAAATAATCTTGAAAAATGCATCCACTTATCTTCACAAGGATTATGAAGATGATCAGACAGAGGACGTTGTCTGGCCTGAGTATGGTTCTGTGCTGCTATCTTCAGCCTCTAAAGCTACAAGTAAAAGTTCTCAAAGTTTAATCTCTGCTAGCAGTTCAAGCATTAAGTCCCGACAGTCGAGCCTTTCCTCTATTAGGAGACAGGAGGCTGCAGCAGAGCTAGCTGCTACACAGGCTGCTTTAAAGGTCCTACAAGAGATAGAAAGTGAACAGCAAGAACTTGAAAACCTTGAAGAAGAAGAAAGAAAGAGGATTGCATTACAAGAGAAAGAAAATATGGCAAGAAAGAAAGCACTGGGAGAAAAACGCAGACAACTAGAACGTCTACAGACTGTTAAGAAGTTAAGTGCGGCAAAGGCACGGCTGCAAGTTTATGAACAAGAAACAAGCTCAGATGAAGAATTTGGAGAGTTACTTCGTAACCAGGCAGTTGAACGACGTCGATCTTCAGGAGCTAAAAGAAGTTCCTATGAGCATCCACCCCAAGCAGACAGCGCCAGAGTCCTTGCTGAAGCAATAGCAGAGTCTATTAATGTGAGCCGTCTCCCAGTACCTGAACCTTCTGTTTTTACTGGAGACCCATTAAGATACAAGGACTGGAAGATGTCATTTCAAACGCTAATAGGCAGGAAAAACATCCCTGTAAACGAAAGAGTTTATTACCTTCGTAAATACGTTGGTGGAGCTGCAAGAAAGGCCATTGAATGTTATTTCCTGTTAGGAACAGATACAGCTTATGATTCAGCATGGGCTATCCTGGAAGAAAGATTTGGAAGCTCATTTGTGATAGCTAAAGCTTTCAAGGATAAGCTTGCATCATGGCCCAAAATAGGACCCAGAGACAGTGTCGAACTGAGGGACTTTTCAGACTTTCTTAGGGGCTGCCAGGCTGCAATGTCTGAGATTAAAGGGATTGTGACATGACTTTGTAAATTTGAATATTTGCCAGAACATATATATCTTATATCATTGAGCTCTGGTCGTTTTTGCATAACAAATTATAAACATATTAAAATTTTATTCGAAATTATGCTAAATTTTTCTCTGGTATTTGCTGGGATACGCCCCTGAAATTCCGCGCATTTCCGCAATACGTCATCACCAGTCGTCGTCGCCAGTCATCAACGTCTAAACAGGGAGAAGGCAGAGCCTTGCCCGTTTGTTTGGTGTGTTAACTGCTTGCCATACGGATTCATTTCCTGAAAGATCGCCTCTTGTTTGTGTAACTTGAAAAATGCCGTCACGTTGTAGTGCATTTGTGTGTTCTAATATCAGCAGTGAACAAGTGAGCCTTCACAAATTTCCAAAAGATGACAAACTTTGTCAAGAATGGACCAGACAACGACCGGTGGGTTCCAGGAGTCCTATGTCTGCAGCGAGCATTTCACTGCCGATTGTTTTCAGCACCTGGTATAAAAGAATCTTTAGGATTACCATTAAGATTCAGAAGACTTTTAAAACCGGATGCTATTCCTACTATTTTTAAAAGAAAATCTACAGAAGAAAGTCCCACAGGAGCTACCATGTCGAAACAACGCAGGGACCATCGGAAGACTGTCCAGGAGATGAGTAAGTCTTTGTGTAAACATAATCGGAGGTGTGTAGTGTTTTAGATTATAAACTATTTATTTTACGTGAGTTCATGTTGTTTTACTTTATACACTTTGAGTGTATAAAGCCAATTATCACGGCAGATTATGTTTGTTCGCTGCTAACAAGCTAGCCGAATCAGATAGCTAACACAATAGCCGCGGTACAGGCCACGTTGCTAATGATGTATTTTTAAATTATGTCTGCGCCATCAGGTAACATCTGTAGTTTCCTTCTATTCGGGGAGGGATATTAATGAGAGTTTTGGATGATTTACTGTCTTAAAATGATATATCGCTGACGCAACCGGTAATAAGCCGACATAGCAGCTAACAAACATTAGCCGAGTGTCCGGAGCAAACACGTTGCTAATGATGTATTTTTAAATTATGTCTGCCGATCAGGTAATTCTTTTTATTCGGGGAGGGATATTAATGAGAGTTTTGGATGATTTACTGTCTTAAAATGATATATCGCTGACGCAACCGGTAATAAGCCGACATAGCAGCTAACAAACATTAGCCGAGTGCCCGGAGCAAACACGTTGCTAATGATGTATTTTTAAATTATGTCTGCCGATCAGGTAATTCTTTTTATTCGGGGAGGGATATTAATGAGAGTTTTGGATGATTTACTGTCTTAAAATGATATATCGCTGACGCAACCGGTAATAAGCCGACATAGCAGCTAACAAACATTAGCCGAGTGCCCGGAGCAAACACGTTGCTAATGATGTATTTTTAAATTATGTCTGCCGATCAGGTAATTCTTTTTATTCGGGGAGGGATATTAATGAGAGTTTTGGATGATTTACTGTCTTAAAATGATATATCGCTGACGCAACCGGTAATAAGCCGACATAGCAGCTAACAAACATTAGCCGAGTGCCCGGAGCAAACACGTTGCTAATGATGTATTTTTAAATTATGTCTGCCGATCAGGTAATTCTTTTTATTCGGGGAGGGATATTAATGAGAGTTTTGGATGATTTACTGTCTTAAAATGATATATCGCTGACGCAACCGGTAATAAGCCGACATAGCAGCTAACAAACATTAGCCCCGAGTGTCCGGAGCAAACACGTTGCTAATGATGTATTTTTAAATTATGTCTGCGCCATCAGGTAACATCTGTAATTTTTTTATTCAGGGAGGGTTTATTAATGCGAGTTTTGGAAGATTTACTGTCTCAAAATGATATCTCAGACGCGATAGGACATGCTCCGCCATTATTATTTAAATGCACGTTGGAGCGTGCCTTCCCGTTGTCACGTTAAGATGACATTTTGCGGAAATGCGCAGATTTTTAGGGGCGTATCCCAGAGAAAACAACTACCATAACTTGGAATAAAAATTTAATATATTTATAATTTATTATGCAAAAACGACCAGAGCTCAATGATATAAGATATATATGTTCTGACAAATATTCAAATTTACAAAATCATGTCACAATACCTTTAAAAGTCTAGAAGTATTGAACACCTGTGATGAAAATCAGAAACTTCTCACAAAGCTTCCTGATTGGTTGGTAGCCAGTTGGAACAGAAAAGTGATTGAGATCGAAGAGACTTGTAATGAATTTCCTACATTCAGTCAGTTTGTGGAGTTCATCACAAAAGAAGCAAAAATAGCTTGCAATCCAGTAACTTCTCTTCACGCCTTGAAATCTGGTGATGGTGAAAAAACAAAGACAACAAAGACACGAAATGTTGGTGCAAAGGTGCTTATGAGCAACTCTGAAGAGAATCCGGAACATAAAGGGTGCATTTTCTGTGAAAAACAAAACCACGGCATTCAGAAATGCTGGAAATTCAACGAAAAACCAGTTCAGGAACGTCTCAGATTTGTCCAAACAAATAAATTATGTTTTGGATGTTTGCAACCAGGACACCACTCTAAGAACTGCAAAAGAAGAAGCCTTTGTGAAACATGTAAGGGAAAACATCCAACATGTTTACACGAAGATCGTGAAAGGGCAAATAGAAAAGAGAAAACCAATGATGAGCATGGAGAGAGTGTAAAAACTTCTGAAAATAAAAAATCAAAGGAAAAAGCAGAGCACAACCACAATATTGAACCCTCAAATGAAGCTACATCAAACAGAGTAGTGCAAGGCGTCGACAACATGTACTCTTCTACAGTTGTTCCAGTGTGGTTATCTACATCAAGCAACCCAGGGAATGAAATTCTCGTTTATGCTCTACTCGATAACCAAAGCGATACAACATTCATCATGCAAGATAAGGCAGAAGTTCTGGAAACAAAAGGAGAACCTGTGCAGTTAAAACTCTCCACACTTTCATCCAGAAATACAATCATCCCAAGTCAGAGATTTGTTGGACTGCAGGTGAGAGGTTTTTATTCATCAAAGAAGATTTCTCTCCCTGTAGCCTATTCAAGAGAGTTCATTCCTGCTAATTTAAGTCACATTCCGACCCCAAAAACTGCAAGAGCATGGCCACATCTAGAGCATCTTGCAGAGGAGATTGCTCCACTGATCGAGTGTGATGTAGGGGTACTCATCGGTTACAACTGTCCACAGGCTTTGTTACCCCGAGAAGTGGTGCCAGGTAAAGATAACGAACCATTTGCTCAAAAAACAGATCTATGGATGGAGCATAGTTGGTTGTGTTAGCCCTTGTATCGATTATGGTGATGCAATTGGAAGTAGCCATAAGATCATCGTGAAGTCAGTGAAACCTCAGCCTCAGACAGCTAAGAACCTCACAAATGAAGTGAAATACATTTGCAGAACTCAAGTTAAGGAGTTCATTTCTCCACCAGATGTGTTGAGGATGCTTGAGTCTGACTTCAGTGAGAGAAGAGTTGAAGATGCAAATTTATCTCAGGAGGATTTGCGGTTCCTGTCTATAATGGAAAAGGGAGTCAAAATTAAAGCAGATGGTCATTGTGAAATGCCACTTCCTTTCAAGAAAGACCGACCAAATCTCCCTGATAACAAAGTATGTGCAGTTCACAGACTCCGATGCTTGAAAAGGAGATTTGAAAAAGATAAACAATACCAAAAGGACTACACAATCTTTATGAGTGAAATCATAACAAATGGAGATGCAGAAAGAGTCCCAGAAGAAGAAATTAACAAAGGTCCTGTGTGGTATATTCCTCATCATGGAGTCTATCACCCACACAAGCCAGGAAAAATACGAGTCGTATTTGACTGCTCTGCAAAGTTCGAAGGTGTGTCATTAAATGACTACCTGCTCACTGGGCCAGAATTGACGAACAGCCTGATAGATGTTCTCTGCCGTTTTTGTAAAGGACAAGTTGCCATAATGTGCG
>JBBPBX010027234.1:14119-29434 GCA_038048925.1 Garcialebias charrua | reverse complement strand
TATATATATATATATATATACATATATATATATTTGCTATTTTGGGGAATAACTGGGACCTTGAGTACACAATTTCGTTCCACCTCATGTACCACATGTGATGCAAATGAAAAAAAAGAACCTTGAACCTTTTATACACAGTAACGTCAAATATTTAACAACAGTTAGTGACATTTGTAAAGGTGGTTCATTTAATGCCCTTTAGGGTATTTTCCTATTAAAAAAGGTAATTAAAAAAAGCCTCAAGTTACTTTTGTTGTTTATTCATCATCAGACTAATCTTACACTTTGGATGAATAAAGTTGTTTGTCTTTAGCGTTTGGATGCACAATAAGAAAATTGTTGGGGGCATTTAATGGAGACCACAGAAGTGTCCTAAAGGTTTTGTAGTCCCTGATTGAATGATATTGACTTTATTTCAATTTTATAGGAAACTAATATTTTTAGGACATTATAATAACTTGTTGGCTTATCCACTCCTAGATGTATTGTTTTGACTTAACCTGAAGCTAATATTTAAAGGAGCTGTATGCAGTGGAGGTTCCTCAGTTAACCACCAGGGGGGGCTATTTTCTCAAAAATGAAAAAATAACGTTTCAAGTTTTTCTGGTGTTTATTTATCAAATGCAGATTAAAACTAGGCCAACAGTACAATGAAATGCTCAGATTGAGAACCAACAATTTAACTCACTAAAACAACAAAGAACAAACAAAAAAAAATACTAAAGCATGCAATAAAGGTACAAAAATAAAGTACCTACAAATGAAAAAGTAATACAAGGTCCTACAAACATAGTAAAAAACAACATGGTAGAATTTCAATGGTGCAACAGGATGTATTTAAATGAATAAGTAGTTCAAGGTTGTAATTTAAGCTACTTAGATGTTATTACTGTTTTTCTCTTACATTTTATTGGTGGATGTAACTGGGACCCTGTGTACATAATCTTGTTTCATCACATGTACCACATGTGGTGCAAATGGCAATAAAGATTCTCTGACTGATTTTGTGCTTTTCAATTATGCTAAATATGAAAGGGTGGGTTTTGGCACCTTTCTCTTCCATATGAATAATAAAATATTGGGCATGGACAATATTTATTTTTCCTGGTATTCAAGAGGATAGGGAAATGGCTAGTCAGCTTTCTAATTATTTAACATCTAACAATTTATGAGTATATGTGTACATTTAATAGCAACAATTCAAATTGACATTGTAATTAGAAAGATGTAGTGCTCCTCACTTTTTCAAAATACAGAACTAATATGATGAAAAACATTGTACGGTAAAAGACATGCATTTAGCTGCTCACCTCTGTAGCTGCTCACCTCTGTAGCTGCTCACCTCTGTAGCTGCTCACCTCTGTAGCTGCTCACCTCTGTAGCTGCTCACCTCTGTAGCTGCTCACCTCTGTAGCTGCTCACCTCTGTAGCTATCCTCTGTAGCTATCCTCTGACGTTCACCAGGGCCCAGTGTGCGGCGTTTCTTAGCCATCTGGGATACACTGCCACTGTGTTCGCCACAAATAGTAGGGAGTGAGTCTCTGCAGGACCATAAGAGAACAGTGTTCATATTTTAGTCACCAGGTAAAATAACAAGAAATGTGAAGTAGTTCAATCATAAGACATTAACAAAATACTGTATCAGTAATATTAAACAGCACAACATACACATTAATTTCAATTTACCGGTACCTGATTTTTTGAATGTGGTCTGTGAACTGCTGCATGATTCTCTGAACAAAGACTGAGTCGATGGTCCGCTTCTGGAGTTGGTTGTAGAGAATGTCCACATGAGGCATGACCAGATGGAACAGTTTCAGGAAAAAGCTGAAGCTTTCATCCTCCAGCAGCCGAACAAAGCCTCCAGCTTCTCTAACAGTGGTAGGATCAAACTGTCCTGAGTCCCTGATGGTTTCAAAACACTGGAGCAGTTTTTCTTTGTGTTCAAAAACAGTGTTCACAGCTCGGCTGTGGAAGTTCCACCTCACTGTGCTTGCTCTTGGAACTCTGTGGGCCACCACTTCATCGAGAATACTGGTTCTCTTTGGCGATCTTGAAAAAAAGCCGGAGAATCCAGCCAGGTCTGAGAAGAAAATATTCACTTTTGAGATATGGGAAGTCACCTGCTGCATGATAAGATTAAGCTGGTGAGCATAGCAGTGATATATATATAGTGTGCATTTACATAGACATCTTGGATCTTCTTCTGTACACCACCTGTGGCTCCTCTCATGACACTCGCACCATCATATGCTTGTGAAATGAGCTTGCTCTTCTGGTCATCAGGGAGAATGGAGCTCAACCTTTCCAGAATAAAAATAATAACCTTTCAAATAATTATATAATCACTGTTTCATAACATGAAAAATTCAAACTATTTAATGCTTAAATCTTTCTGCTACTTGATTTATTTAAGTTTAGTGTCTTTGAAACAACAGCACAACTTATAATGAAACTAAAGTTTAACTAAACTAAACTAAAACTAAAGTTTATTTATTCATTCAGATTTATTCATCAGAAAATTTGCAACTGCTGCTAAACGAAACGAGACAAAAGTTAACTAACACAGACAGACACTCTGAGGAGTAAACAGTTCATGAGCTGAAGATGAACAGACAGGAGTCGTCTTCACACATTCGGGTTTATAACTAGCAGCAAGTAGCAACTTTTATAATGTTGCAGACAGTACACCACAACCATGAGCACAGCTACTAGCTACTGTGACTGACTGCAACAACCACCGTCCCACACACACCACCATGTCCCGAACACAGATGAAAACAGCTCAAACTTTGCTCATGTGTGCTCAGCGATTTATTAAACTCACTAATTATTACTTGCTTACCTGTGTAGAAAGGCACCATTAATAATTACAGCTGTTTCAACGTCGCTACTCGCTAGTTGTCCGTGTGATGATCAGGTCTGACTGTAAACAGAGGGAATCCCCCGCTCCCCCCCTCCTTGGCTCGAACCGGAAGTGCTGTCGATCCGTGGCATAAGAGACAGTCCAGGCTCGAGGGCGGGGGAAAATGCGACCTGTACAGTCCAAAAGTTTTGTACAGATGGGACATAAACTACGGCCGCTAGCGGCGGCTAGTTATAATTAGATTCAATGGAAAAGCATGGGAAAAGCCCCCAGGCGGCGCCGAGCGGGGAAACCGGAAGTACGTCACTCACAATCAGAAAACGTTTTTTGAAACAAACAAAACAATCATTACTCATAAAATATTTATCCTACACAACTAAAAACATATATGCATGCATTTCGAAATATTTTTATTTTATTATTTCACTTTTATAAAAAAAAAATATATATATCTTCAAATGGTGAAGAAGAAAAGCTGCAGTTCCAAGGAGGAGCGGCGCCCCTAGCGCCCTCTAGTGGCGGCCGCCACTGGCTGTATGTAACTTTTCTAACAATATATTTTTAACATATTTCTTCACTCTGTCACTACCTCCTGACATACTGATTTTAGACAAGTAATCTCTGAAAAAAACTATTGTCCCCTTGCTTCTCTAAAAGCATTTCTAAAAAGCCACAGTGACACGCCGTTAACCAGCCAATAAAAACAGAGTTTGTAACCAGCCAATAAAAACAGAGCTTGAATTTGAATCAGCCAATAAAAACAGAGCTTGAATTTGAATTTCAGCAGAGCAAGGGTAACAGAGCCATATATGGCTCTGAGGGGGAGGGACCAGAAACGTGTCTCTGTTCAAAATTTTTCTAAGTTCCAGCGTGTTCCAGAAATTACATACTGAACCTTTCAGCTTTATTTGATCACAATGTGGATTTCCAGGCAGCGTACAGTACTGACACATTTAGTGTTTGTTTGTTTTTTCTTGATACAGTACAATAAAATTCATTTAAAAATGTGTTTCAACAGTAATTTAAATAATAAAAAAGGTTAACTCATGTCATCTGGACCAGTGAGAAATGTTTTGTCCCCCTTCCAGAGGACTTCCTCAGTCTACGGCCTGCCAACCAGATCTGTCCCATAAGTAGCCTTCACTGCTGTGTTTCACTACATACAGTAATTTAAATACATTTCTCTGTCATCTGGATATCCAATTTGTTTATTATTTTTTAAAGATTCCAGAAAACTTCCATGTGACACTGAAGGCCGGCGCAGAGCTCCGCGCTGGACCGCGCCACGCTTATGCGCTGCGCGTGGGGGGTTCACAGCAGAGCACAGCGTGAAGCAGCCTGTGGCTCCAACATTTTCGCTCCAAATACTTGATGTCATTTGAGCAGAAGCAGGGCGGAGCGTTTATCTACGGGGACAAATTGAGGTCGCTGATTGGTCATTTGCTGACAGCCTACTGATTTGATTGACAGGTCGGGTCTGAGAACAAGTTCATTCATTCCTCCTCATCGGAGGAGGAAGTGAATGGTGACCGCTTCAAGCGATCACTTGACTTTTGGCAAAAAAACAAAAGAAAAGTCCAGATCAGCGATGAAGAAGAGGAATTTAATTCATTTGTGTGTCACACAAAACAGTCCGCCACCAGGGCAGTTTATTGAGAGACACCGCGCGCGCGTGAGCGGTCGTAAAATTTGAGCTTGCCGCGTTCACGCGAGCGTTCAAAGGCTTGTGCCGCGGCGCTCGCTCAAGCGTGGCACCGCGTGGCCTCGCGCTAGCGCGGAGCTATGCCTCGCCCTTAAGGACAATCAGGGACCTGTAATATAACAATAAAAGTTTACATATTTTGTAGTTGGAACCAGCAAGTTTTGCCTTTCTTCTTTTACATATTATGCCAAACTTTCCCAGTACTCACCTGGAATAAAAACAACAGACAGTTGGTTTTCCTTGGGGGCTGAGAGATAAACAAGCTAGCTTGTTTTGACAGAGCTGAATATAGACCTCTACTTCTCTTGACATATTGCATTGGCCAGCCTTTCTATTAGAAGCTCATGACGTGTATGCATAAATCCATGTGGACTGGTGTACAGACCTCTCAGGCTGAGATAAATTAACTGCTGCTGAATACATCCAGCTGAGACAATCAGAGAATATGTTGATGCACACAACACAGCAGATGAAATAGGACAGCTTTTTGTCTCCCACAAACAGACCCAAATTATAGACACAGAAGTGAGCTAACACATTGACGCTGGAGCTTCTTTCTTCTCCTTTTCTGTTATTTTCTTTTGTTTATTTATTTTTACAATGCTGCTGTGAAACTCATAAAAAAGGATGCAGAATAAGGTCGCTGCCAGACTCAAAAGTAATTTGTTTTGTTAACATCCCAGAAAGGATTAGATCAAAAGACAGCTTTTTTTTGTGCTTTTGAACGGGAAAAGTTTAGTAATTATTTGTCAAAGTTCAAGGAACAGACAGATAAAATGGCAGTTTTTGCTCAAAGAAGCAGCTGCAGAGCAGTTTGTTTGAAGGTGATTATATAAAGTCAAAGAAAAGAACACTGTGATGATAACGCAATACGTTTTGTGGATCTGTGCTCACTGTGTACAGAGGCAACAGTGATCACGAGTCCAGCAGGCCACCTGGATGTGACTGTGGGTGAGAGCATTGTGCTGCCCTGTCAGGTTTCACACGATCCAACACTTGACCTGAAGTTCACCTGGTTCTTCAACGAGCAGCTCATCCACTTCGGAAGCCACGGTTCCTTCTTTGAAAAAGTTGGTGGGGTAAGTTCAATTGTCAGTGACGTGCAGTCAGCGGAGGCAGGTGAAACACTGCCTTACCTGTCATCATAACAAGTAAAATACTAACAACAATAAGAGAAAATACATTTGACCACTTTGTTCTATAAAACTGTTTTATAAAACTATTTTCTGATTTATTTCAACACTTCAATGGTCAAAATTGCAGAATTTACACATTGCCTGTTCAAACATGGAAGAAATGTGCTGGCTGAGGCAGTGTACAAGGGCGTAGATTTCATCTCATTATTGGGGGGGACCATAAACATGGAAATTTTTTAAGAGCAATTTTGGGGGGGTCGGCAAAGTTACAGTGAAATGTAATGCAAAATGTACAGAGGGAAGTTTATCCAAACTGCATGCATATACTATGCAGAATAATCAGCAATAATATTGATTTAAATGGCATGTATTTAGTAGTCTTAATACTACTATTAATCAGTACAATAGTGACACTCATTACTCTTATAAAAAAAATTAATGTGTTCAATCTTTGCCACTTGTCAAAATGACAAGTGGCAAAATGAGAATTTTGCAAAATAGGTCCCCTCTAAATATTGTTTAAATTTCAGTTTGGCTTGTATTCATAGATTGCTGTGGTCAGTGTCACTGATAATCTGGTACAACATCTTCCCAAAATCTTAAAGCTTAAAAAGAAAACAGTTTTCAAGGAGAAGAAATACTTTAATGCAGGGGTCACCAAACTTTTTGAGACTGAGAGCTACTTCAGTGGGACCAAGAGGCACAAAGGTCCACTTGTTCGTTCCAAACAAATTTGCATGGTTCAACTTTAATTATAGTATTAATAATAATACATTTACATACATGTGAATATATGACTGCCTGATCACATCTGATCTGGTCTGTATTATTAAAGACTCCACACAATGGACCTTACCAAGCTCCGCCCAGAAACGCCCCCTAAGCTCCAAGATGGCTGCCCGTCTCCCAAGCGCAGCTTTGTTGTCAATAGAAAACATGGCGTCGACTGACTGCAGGGTATTTTTGAGTCGAATAGTGTATCATTTCTGCCAGATTCCAACAAAATATCAGCCATGACAATGGACAGGGGAACCAACAAGTTCATGTTATTTTTTTTTGTGGACGTTATCAAGTTGTTTGATCCACGCGATGCCTCCAAACAGCGTGCGCGTCACCGCTAATGCTACCGTCTGATGGGGAAAACATCAGCTCCTCACACGCTCAGCATTATTACAGCTGTGGACAGGATCACTGATGCCTATTGTCCTGCAAGGCTGGGTAAGTCAGGCATTCATGGTTTTGAGGGTTACTTTTGAAATCAGCGATTTCTATTGTTGGCAAAAGTTTGTGTGCCTTGGTCGCAAAGCTAATGCTAACTGTAATCTCCATTCATTCCTTAAGTGGTTGGTTAGCCGTTGCTGCTTTAGCTGCTAAACACGCCGACAGCGACTTTTGTGAGGGCAAACGAGCTCAGCCGTCCGGTGTGTTAGTTAAAATCCAGCCTTCGTGTCACGATTTTGTGCAGTTTTAGGTGAAATCGACAGTAGAGCTCGTTGTGTTAGCTAGCTCATGTGGGGTTAGCGGAGCTGTTTCTTCCCAACTTCCAGGACGTTCAGTGAACTGTGGCTTTCTCTCATCGTGACCGCGTGTTGTTAACTAGCAGGTTTCAAAAGCAGGTCAACCCTTCTCTGCTGGTGAAAGGAATAATTGTTCAGTTTTGTGGTCGTGCACAAGCTTTGATCCAAGCAAGGCATTCAGTTTCACATATAGGGAAACGGTGAATTTTACTTCCACAAATACGGTCAGGGTACCTGACATCTCCTGTACAGATACCCCACTGACGGTGGAGGACCATTTTTCCAGCCCTGACGCAGAAAAAATCTGCACGTATGCTAGCTAGCAATGTAAGTAGCATGTGGTGCCGGTCTCACAAACGCTACCGTAGCGTTTGTTTTGTGAGACCGGCACGCACGTGGAAGCTGCGCTGTGACGTGTTATGGGCATTAGCCAATGAAACGCGGCCCTGTGGGCGGAGCTTGGTAAGGTCCATGATTTAGCTTGGTAAATATGATCAATTATTATTGATAACCAGTAGTGATTAGAACTCTCAATCAAGAACTTGAGTCCTCAGTTTGAATCCCTTTTTGGTTCTTCTGTGCAAATGTAAATTGTTCTTAGCTTTGACTGGGAGTGTGGATGGTTGTTTGTCTCTTTGTCTGTCTCTGTGATGGACTGGTGACCTGTCCTGGGTGTCTCTGGGACAGACTGGAGACCTGTCCTGGGTGTCCCTGCCTTCACACAAAAGCAGCTGAGATTGGTTCCAGTCCTAAACAAGGGGGCATAATGGATTACTTATTAACTGATATTTAAACATAAAACACTATTTCTTTTATGTTAAACTCAATCTGTAACATTTGAAATTCATTGTATTTTATAAATATTTTATTAACTGTTTTGTAGAAATGAACACGTTTGTAACATTCATTCAAAATATGCCTTTTACTATTAACAAATATGTAGCATTTTTTAAGAAACTATTAAGAATAAAATCTTCCAGTTGCAGATACAAAATATCAATAATGTAATTGTAATATAATAAACAGTGACTTTTTTATTAACCATGCAACATAAGTATTGATCCTTAACATTTTTTATAATAATTTATTTAGAAAGCCCTTTAAAACAACCACAGCTGCAACAAAGTGCTACACATATAAAATCATTTTAACTAATCATCACATCTTCTCTACTCTTTTTAAATTATTTATCTTTCACATATTTTATCATTACTTCTTTCAAGAGCTCCACACCTGAAAATATGATGAATGTGAATCCATCCTGCTCAAAGCTGCGCTGACATTCTTCTGTCTGTTGTGAGCCAGTTAGCATTGAAGCTAGCGTGTTAGCTGATGAAGTGTCGCTCCTCGTTGCGTTTTGCTGTTGCTACAGCCACTAATGAGACACAGACACACTTGTCTTTCAACACTGTAAAATACCTTTTCCTCCCAGTCACTGTCACCTATGTTTTAAGTAGCTACTTACTGGAAGTTAATAGTTTGTGCTGCAGCTCACTCCCACCCAGCGGCTCCGCGCTGGAGCCTGTGACTCCGGTGCTTTTGTTGTTCCTTGTAAACATTGGACTAAACCATTTGCCAACAGAGAAGGGGGGGGGGCAAAATTTCCTTTTTTTTTCTTAGAATAATGGCGGATTTCTCTCTTTTTTTGCCTTTTTATATTTATATTGTTTAAAGACACGGTTTCCTTTATTGAATTATTGGGGGGGACAGATCTATATTTCCCCAAGATTGGGGGGGTCCGGACCCCCCCGACCCCCCCAGGATCTACGCCTATGGCAGTGTAGTGCTCTGGTTCACCTCTGGGGGTGCTGTGTCATATACAATATACCATACCATACCATACCATTTTATTTATAAAGCACTTTAAACAGGTCCACACCAATATATGAAGTAGACGGTTGGCACATGCCCTTTGCTGTCTCTCTTTATATCACCAATATACATGTTTGATTATACATGTTGATGTTCTACAGTCTAATATATTGAATGAATGAGTGTGACATATTTCTTCTTTCTAATCAGTCATAATTGAACGGTGAAAATGCACAGGGTGAGGCAGAAAGTACCTTACTGCACCGATAGGGGGCAGTGCTGCCCCAAAAGGACAATGACATGTCGCTGTGCATTCTTCTGTTACGGAGAGGGGCGGGGTTGAAGCAAACGGTACACTCAATTAAATGTGTTCAGACAGAATGGAAGATCATATCGCAAAAAGGATTTTTCAATACAGGTAGTCCTCGAGTTACAGCCATTCAGTGTTACAAACGCATCTTATTAACAAAACTATAAAATAAATTAAAAAAAAATGTTTTTTTGAAAAATCGAATTTTATGTGTTTGTTTCATGTGTACAGCACTTTGTTGCAGCTGTGGTTGTTTTAAATGGCTTTATAAATAAAGTATTATTATTATTATTATTATTTAGAAGCCGATTTACGCAGTTTCCGCCAGTTTTCGGCAGTGTGTCTGCCAGCTTTCGGTTAGCTCCGGTTAGCTCCGGCCAGCCGGCTTTGGAGGACCGTGTGTCCGATGAGAGGTTGACTCATACGGATAAATGAGTTGGAAACGCTCGGTGAACTCTGTGGACGTCTCAGGCCCGGAGCAGCAGCCGCCGATCTCTCCGCCGCGCCGTATCCCACCACGCCGACCAATACCACCAGCTCACCGCGGGATCCAGTGACCATATCCCGCCGCTACTGTCCCTGCCATCAGCCGGTGTTCTGTGCGGGCAGCGGAGAGGCCTGCTGCGGCCGGGAGCTCGCCTCGATGTCCTCCTGGCAGCCTCAGATGTTGGATGGACACCGAGCTAACATGCTAAAATGCGGAGAAACAGCTGCGCAACCTTTTGGAGGGGCTAACATGCTAATGTGGCACAGCCTTTTGGAGGGACACAGCGGAGAAACGACTCCCAGTAAGTTATTAACTCTGTTTCCCTTCATTATGGCTCCAAATGTATGGAGTTAACATGCTAACAGGCCTTCCTGTAAACAGTTTGGACCGCGTGGAGCAGCACGAAGCTGCAGAGCTCGGTCGTGCAACGAGCTAACATGCTAAAAGACGGAGACAGGCTTGACCAGCTCACAGTAAGAAATTAACTATTTTTTTCCCTTCCAAATGTACTATATGTGTTTTTTGATAATTATGTAGGGTACTGTGTTAGGATAGGTGAAGTGCTTGGTAACTGTACTGTACTGTACATGTACGTGTATAAGTGGCGGCTAGTGTGTTTTCCGACTTACGGCGATTTTCGACATGCGAACGGCCATAGGAACGGAACTCGTTCGTAAATCGAGGACTACCTGTACTAGGTTCCAGTTGAAACAGAAGGTATTCAAGAGAAGTAAATAAAAAAGGCTAAATTGAAATATAAGCTTCTACAGTATTTTTTGTTCATATATGTGAGCATCCGATTCCAGATAAGTCTATGCCTCACCTGTCACAAACCTCACCGCACGTCACTATCACTTGTGTATCTGGTTTTTGCTGAGTGTCTCCATTAAAACATGCCAACATGTTAAACGTTAGCGTTGCAGTGCAACCATAGCAGTTGGAGAAACCATAAAATACATATTTTAGTGTTCAATGTGATAGAAATAAAATAGTTGACGGGCTTGACTTTCATGAATAAAATGTACTTTTTCATATGATTCTGTACTGCCATGCAAGAAAACTTTCAGCATTTGAGAATAAGATTACTGTATACCAAAGCCGTATGAGACTTGAGAACAGTTAAAACCATGCGTGTCACCGTTTTCATTCGACTGCACAGTTTAGTTTAAATTGCTTCATGGGGAAGCGGTTGATTTACAAGCAGCATTTTCACATCTTATTCTCTAAATCTGAATGAATCATGCAAATCTTTTTACTACATAAGGATGGGACAATACTCAGCTGAGCATTACGTTTTGCTCTTTTAATCAAAATAGGCATTTTGTTGCTGTTTTTATCATAAAATTGAGCAACTTCAAACTGTAAAAATTGTCCTACATCCCTAATTTATTTCCCAACCATTTTTGTTTAAAATTTTCTATAATGAAAGCTCTGTAATTTATTCCATCCAGAGTTATATTCATTTAATGACGGTTGAGAATTTAGAAGTGGTAATGATTTGAAGCAAAATGACTTTTATCTCCATAAAATGTCCCTGATTATACATCAAAGTGGCTTTAAAGTCACGTCTTCCTTCACAGTTCTTTACTTTTACAGACAAGGCATCAACTCAACATTAGCTCTAACTTTAAAGTTCAAAGCTAATAATGTGTTTGACATTGAATGGTCTTCTGTAGAGTAGATAGAATCAGGGAGGATAAAAAGAGACGGAGTGGAAAGAAGCCTTTTAATCCCGCACAAAGAGCCGTCCTTATAAGCAGTCCTGAAATACAGCATTCAATTATTTGCTGTCCCTGGCCTTGCGTTGTGTCTTCTCTCTCTTAATTAAATAAGCAGAAATACACTGGAAATCAATTTGACATTGCAAATGTTTCAGAGGCTCTTTTGATGCATTGTGTAATCTAAAGATTCTTCAGATAAACAGATGAATCTCAGAAAATTAGAATATCGTGAAAAGTTCCATATTTTTCTTGTCAGTCATTTCAGAAAGTGAAACTCATATTGATTGAATACACATGGATGTAAATGTATCAAACCTTTATTTCTTGTAATTTTGATGATTATGGCTTACAAATAATGAAAAAAGCAAAATTCAGTGTCTCAGGTAATTATAATATTGCACAGCCAGCTTTTGGTACCTTTCTCAGTGTGGGCAGGAGCCGAGTCCTGCTGGAAAATGAAATCAGCATCTCCATAAAGCTTGTCAGCAGAAGGAAGCATGAAGTCTCTAAAATGTCCTGGTAGATGTTGCGTTGAGTGTGGACTTCAGAAAACACAGTGGACCAACACCAGCAGCGGACATGGCACCAAACCATCAATGACTGTGGAAACTTCACTCTGGACTTCAAGCAACGTGGATTCTGGGCCTCTCCACTCTTCAGACTCTGTGATCTTGACTTTTTAATTACATGAAAATGTACTTTCATTTGAAAAGAGGACATTTGGACCACTGAGCAACAGTCCAGCTCTTTGTCTCCTCAGCAGGTAAGACACTTCTGACGTCTCTGGTTCAGGAGTAACTTGAGGAATGACGGAATGTGTAGCTTATGTCTAGGAGTTAATCAGCTGATTAGGGTGTGACACCAGGAGACAAAAATATTGAACCTCTTCACAATATTCTAAATTTCTGAGACATTTATTTTTTTCTTTATCTGTAACAAGAAATAAAGGCTTGAAATATTTCACTCTATGTGCAATTAATTTATATTAAAATATGAGTTTAAATTTCTGAAATGGTTGACAATTAAATTGAAAAATTTCATAAAATTCTATTTTTTGGATGCACCTGTAGTTTTTTTTTCTCTCTTTGCTTGTTATTTATTATAGTTTTTGTTGATTTTCATTCCAACTTTTGCACCAACAGCGATCAGCTGGGGACATTATGATTCGAAATATTCAACTGAGGCATGCTGGGAAATACACCTGTGCTGTTCAAACCAAGGTGGACAGTGTGTCCATTGCCACAGATGTAGTTGTCAGAGGTAAGAAAGTGCCTTTTATGTGGGAAACAAATGATACAGATATTTAACATATATATGCACTTAATCAGCTGGGATGAACAAAAGCCGAAGAAAAAAGTTCATGATTAAAAACAAATGTAATCACTTGCAGCTGATTGCACGAGTCTAATCAAAATAATGTAAAATGTATTCTCACACTGTTAAGAGATACATAATCAAACAAACTGAAGCTCTTTTGTATAATTGACATGGTTCTCACACAGTCTTGGAATTTGCTTTTAGTATTCAAGCCTGAGACACTAGGTTAAAAATTAAAAGTGTGGAAAAGCATTTGAATTTCTAGACTATATTTTTAGTATTATTATATAGAATTATATGCAATTGTTATTTTTATAAAATAAATTTATATTTTTAATTATATTGTATTCATTATATATAACTGGGATATAAAGTTAGAGGCCAGACAGATATTTGGACATGTCCAGAGAAGCGACAGTGGGTATACTGGTAGAAGAATGTTAGACAGGCAGCTGTCAGGAAAAAGACAAAGAGGAGATATATGGATGCAGTTAGAGGGGACATGAAGGTAGTTGGAGTGAGGACAGAGGATGCAGAGGACAGAGTGAGGTGGAGGAGGATGACTCGCTGTGGAGACCCCTAAAGATGGAAAAGCTGAAAGAAGAAGAAGAAAATTCTATTATATAAAATAAAAAGTACAAATATAAAAATTTGCGTTACTCAAACAAGCAGTGTGCTTCTTTAATGTACCGTATACAAATTAAAACACTTAAGTATAAAAAATGTATATATGCAAACCATTGTTGCCATTTGTTGCACAGACATTCATTACGATAGGCCAGTCCATTTTCTCTCTCTCTCTAAATACACATGTTTAAATAACTATTCTCAAGCCTTTCTGGAGAAGACAAAATATTTCATTAAAATATACAGTATTCTTAATACAGATAACTGTTTCTTTCTCCATCTCTATATTCACTTAAGTGTCAAAAATAGTCTGAAAATGAATTGGGCAATCAGAATGTTTAAGTCTTGAAACATTTGGATTTTTTTTCCCTGCAAAATATTTGGAACCCTTTTTGAACTGGTAGTATAAACTGACGACTATTATTATTAATTCATAATCAATCTTTGTCATCATCTTCACTTTTGATCAACTGTCTCTAATATGATACAGTTTGAACTGATGTTATTTTAGTACCACAGCGATGCTGAAGGATTAGGAGCTACTCTTCTAATTCTTTGTCTCCATCTATTACATTGGCTCTAAGTGCTGCCCACCCACTCTGTCTCCATTCTACTTCCTCTAGCCTTCATTAGTGTTTACAGTATATCATTCTGTGCAACTGAACTGTAGATTAAAATCCCTCCAGGTCCTCCAGGTCCACCTTTGGACTGCCAGGTGACTGAGATTACAGAAACCACAGCCTCTTTATCCTGGAGACCTGGGTTGGACAACCATAGCCCCATTCTCAGCTACACCATCCAGGCCAGAACATCCTTTTCTCTCGGATGGCAAGCTGTTACCACTGGTAGGCTGGGTTTATCTGCAAAACGCCGTGTGAGCTGTGAGAAGTGAAATAAATATTGTAATGTTGTAAATAAAAAACATATCTGTGTAATTTCTCTTAGTTCCTGAATTTCTAAGGGGGAAACATCTCTCTGCCTCTGTTGTTGACCTGAACCCCTGGGTGGAGTATGAGTTCAGAGTGTTGGCAACCAACGGTATAGGAACAGGAGAGCCCAGCAAACCCTCAAAGAAGGCCCGCACCAAGGACATGCGTATGTATTAGAAGTTCCTTAAATTATCCCTACTGCTGAGTCAAGGACATAAAGGGTTTCAACTTCATGCTCATGATGGTTAGAGAGTACCAGTTTGAGCACTAGATGCCTAAAGAAATCACTATTCTCCAAAATGAAACATTTTGACAAATTAACAAAACTTTTGTTGTCATTCATACAGTTTCACCAAGCCCATCCATATGTGTTAATAAGCGACCCTAATATATATGTCAGCTGATGTGAATTAATTATGATGCCTCCCTCCAGATTATTTCTAGACACATCCCAGTAGGAGGAGACCTGAGGTCATGCCCAGATTTTGCTGGAGGGATTGTATATCATATATAAAAAAAATATAAATGTTATATTTTGTATTGGCTCCACAATAGTGGTTCTGCATTGTAAGGTAAGAGTTTGCAAAATAGCTGATGTAGATGACCAAAAATAGAGACATTTGCCATAAATATTATTGTTAGTAATTCAAGACCATCATGCTATGTGGCTACAAGCTCAGTCAATCAGAAATCAGCATGACATGAGTTTGATGTATGTTACTTGACTAAAATGGATGTATTTGTGTACCAGTGTCCCCTGCAACACAGAAAGGGAGATGCAGGTAAAGATAATGGATGGATTTATTTTGTTTAGGGTTATGGAAGAGGTGGTGAAACCTAATTTATCACAGGACAAGAGCAGGAAACAAATCTACAAAAGAACACTAA